>JAUMHR010027478.1:0-13085 GCA_032361145.1 Enteromius fasciolatus
TCACAGTCTGTCAGTCTTGCTGACAGTGCCGTTGTGAATACTTTGGTCAAGGCAGCGCAGGAGCGGCTGTGCCTCGCACGATAGTTTCGGTTCAGCTGCGCGCGACAAACGCTGCTAGTGTGATTCAAGCACAATCGCCGCACGCTGCTTCTGCTCGGCTTACGCGTGCAGTATGAAACCGGCAAAAAGGTAAAAGATCATTCTCATTGCAAAGACAAATATCATGGTATGTTTCAGCTTGATTTAACCCTCTGGGGTCTGAGGTGATTTTGCAATATTTCACTTTTATGTGTTTAAGATTTAATAATGTTTTTATACAATTAGTCATCTTCTACATGTGGAAAAAAAATTGTAATAGTACATATGTAAATGCAAATAGTGACATGAAATGTAAATATTTCATAATAACATTCAGCATAAATGCATATTTTATTTTTAAATTAAAATATGAATTCAGCTATATTTCATACTGAAGCTAAAATTATATTTATTTCCAGTCACAATGATCCAGTTAAACAGGGCACTTGACAAAATGATAATTTCCCTTGTCAGATGGCAAATCAGTGCAGATATTGAAAACGACCTGCTTGATAATAAATTGATAACGTTACACTGTAAAAGCGTGAGTTACACATTTCATTCTGTCTGCCTTCATTATGAAAGAGCAGTGATCCCTCAGAAAACTTGTCAGACGAGGTGTGGGAGACACGGGGATAACGCTTCAGAAAAGTGCTGTGAACGTGTTTACAAATTAATCGACAAGTAAATATTTAGCAGTACTTAAGAAGAAAGGTGAATAATTTAGAGGCTATTTGTGATTCAGAAGCTGCCATTACAGATGGAGACACCCCGGAGCAGGAAAGGGCGACTTTCATGTCTTGATGGTTCTACATTGCTCTTGTCACTTACACCCGCTCTGTGTTTGTCTCTGCATGTTTATTATTTTGGCTTGCTCGTCTGGTGGAGCCGTGATGCTAAGTTGAACTGGCAGTAGTGCTCTTAGTGGTAGAGCCCGACACAATTCTCCTATCTGTAATCACACACACACACAAACTTACACACACATCCAAAATCTGACAAACAGCCAGGTGATATAAAGACATCAATAGTATCGGATAAGCCTGTCATGTAATGAAATGTATTTGCTGAGAAAGATATCAGAAGACTTAAAACGTTCCTCCATGGACATGAAGAAATACGTTTTGTTAGATAGTTCTAATGATATTTTTAGTGTATGAATGAATGCTTTTGAATGATGGCCCAAGGGTTATAAATAGATAAGAAATCATATGCAGCAATAATTTAATGCACTTGGAATCACTGTAACCGAGGTGGCATTTTATATCTCTGTCTTTTCAAAAAATAACCAGATTATTCTCTCTCTTTTCTCACTCACATTCGTTTCGACGGTCTTGCACTCAATTTCTCATTTCCATCAGATTAAATTGGAATTATTTGAAGGATTAATCTCGGAAGAGAACCAAAAGCTTTACGTCTGTTCTTATTTTTATGATTCACCTCGAGGTTATTACTGTTATGGGCATTGCGAGGACCAGACAGCGCTTGACCCGCCACTTTGTTGTTTTAAGGTTTTAATTCTACAGCGAGCTCACACACACACCAAGATTTTTCTTATTCAGATACACACACATTTCCATGATAGGCTCTGTCTCTCTATACCCAGTAACCTTCAAAAGCTTGTGCCAGTGTGTGTAGTTTAAAAAGTACGGCTTTATAACTGGCCTGTGTGACTCATTTCCATATTAGAGGAGCGAGAGGAAGAGACCCTGTACTTGTGGAGCATGATAATATCCGACAGTCTCATGAGGGATGGAAACATATCCCTTTTTACCAGTGTGCACTTAAATTTGAATGAAATTCCTGCCATTTAATTTTGTTTTTTTAGTATGCTCACTCATACTACTTCAGTATATGTAGGAATTCAATGCGCTTATGCATATTCAAGAAATGCATTTGTGTAATTTATTCATAGATAAGTGCAGGCAAATGTTAAGTAGCTATGCATAGTTTCTGAGTGGTAAATCATTAGTATAAACGTGTGGCTTCATACTGGTAATAAACAATGGCAGTGCATATAAAACCGAGGCTGTTATGTGTTCACTTTGTTAGTATTTTTTTTAATACAGATATCAAGGGGGACCTATTAACCCAATTATTGTAAGGATGCTGTGATTTGCATGAGGCTCCCTGTAATCGAAGAGATTAAATGCTACAACTTTTGAGAAAGGTTAGACTGAAACTAGAGCAGGAGTCAGTTTAGGACAGCGAGGCGTAGCATGTTTTATTCACTAAAAAGTCCCATGACCCACCGCCACCATCATCTTTCACTCTTCTGTTTCATTTTCTTGGCACAAATGTGCAGTACTGTATCTGTAATGATTTTCGCAATCAACTCACAGCATTTGGTTGAAAGTCTTCCTTGGTATGGCTGTGGAAAAAAACAGTGTTTTTGGGCTAACCTTAAAGTACATACGTGGTAACATAAAGCTCAAATTTACCTAACTACAGTATTAGTATTGCACATATAGCACCTAAATGTAACAACGGCATTAGTAGCTGTACAAGTATTCATTAGAAATGAAACAAGGGAAGACAGAAGGAAGGAAGAGAGAGCTGGATTAGTTGTGTAGGTGTATGATGATGCAAAGGTGTGAGAGCACAAGGACTCTCTGCTATCACACTCATTATGACAATATTCCCACTTCCTTTCGCAGTTGCTGGTGCTTTGGAGTGACGGTGTGTCACTTGCAGCCTTTAGTCACAGTCACTGTCACTATCAATAGAAATACCAGCAGGATCTTTAGCTTTGTTTAGATCTCTCTCTCTTACATGCACACTTAGAACTCATTAGGCATTAAGTTGTTCAGTTTAACAGGTCAGTACACCCAGAAATGTAAATTGTTATCATTTGCTTGCCCTCTCCTCACGTCATTCCAAACTCATGACCTTCTGTGGAAAATATTTATTATCTTATTGTGAGCCCTTAGGAAGAAAGAAAGGCGTGCATATTTGAAATTACGCACAATATGGGAGAGTAAATGAACAGAATATTCATTTTTGGGTTAACCATCAATAAAAAATAAAAAAAAAAGTTATTGTATCAGATTGTTTATACAGTACAGTAGTATTTGAAAATAATTTTTAAATTGTGTGGTATATTTGTGGTATATTCTCAGATTGACACTGAAGTGGTTTGTGTGGTTTATTTTTTAGTATTTAGGCAAGAAGACATCCACTGGGGAAATAATGTTTACATTTTCCACAAACATGGCAGTATTGATTGGCAACACAATTAAACCTGACCTGCAGTGCGTCAGACTATGAAGATAATTCACCTTTTATAACTAAACAGTAACCTGATCCAGAATAAAACAAAACAGGAAGAATACTAACAAGGCTACTTATCGCTCTAAATGTGTTTTAGGCAGTGGTGAGGGGAAAAAAAATGTTCTCCCCTATGAGTAAACAACCTGATTTTTATGTTTAAATTGGATTGATGCACACGTAACTGGTGCATAGTTGATGTGTTTAAAATGTAATTCAACCAAATGTAACTGTTGAAATAAGATTCTTGCCCCTTGGTTCCTAAATAAGCAACCGCACTAAATGGAGAATCAATACAAACAAGATCTGGCTTGTGTAACAACAGGTTCTTGTATCAAACGCCTTCATAGACAACCTCGTTATTTCAGATGGCAGCGCTCATTTGCCTATGCATTACCTAACCGCTTCAATCTCAGCCTCCAGCAAGTGAATTATTTAAAGAGTTGACTTAGTACCAAGCGATAGAGGTCAAGAACAACTAATGCCATTTCAATCTGGATGCTCGTATGTCTCTATATGTTGTTTTAATGAGGTACTACATTCGATACATGCATTATGGTTAATTGATTAAGTCTGTGCTGTTCTGTTTAGGGATACATAAACCTGGGATCTCTACACGTTGTAAGCACTACTTGTTAGAATAAAGTAGTAAACAGGCCTACATGTTTGATATACAAATAAATATATATTAGTTCATTATTCACTTTATGCTTGATATCAAGGCTTAAGAATATAAGAATTTCTCAACCGCATTATAAATTATGTATGCAGTGTCTTTTAACTGAAAAGTCTGTTTCATGATAATAATTAAAATAAATATTTGTAAATATTTGTATGTATATATATTTTTTCATAATTTTTTGAAAGTCTGAAAAAATATGTTCTGAATGACAAAGTGAAAGAAAATAGAGAATAAAACTGAGGCTATTTATAGAATGCTCACTGTAAACAACTCATACTCCATTCTGGCTCTCAAGTGCCCATGGGCATTGTGTTAGAGACCACTGAGAGGAAAAACTGGATGGATAGAACAATAGATAGATAGATAGATGGAATGATAGATAGATATTCTTGTAGGTTTTCTAGTGTGCATTTCTCTGTGCTCTGAGTGGTAGACAAATGAGGAGAGACAGGGACTGGGGCGGAGGGAGAGGGAGAGGCATGAAGAGGAAGTGTATGGGGGATTCCATGTCTCAACAACCTGCTCAGGTCCAATATGATATAATCTGAACTGAATTTATACACACACACATACAAAGGAGGCCTCACCTGAGGGGTCATGGGGGTTATTGGATATCCAACTGGGAAATGTCATCTCTTGGTCTGCTGCTACTGACATACATATTGTACAGATCAGTGTGTGTGTGTGTGTGTGTGTGGTGACCTGGTCAGTGGTGGGTGCGTTTTATATGATATGACAGAAAAAGATGACCAATATGTGAGGCGACTCTCTCTATCCTAGAAAACATCCCTCAGGACCATTGACTGTCTGTTGAGGTTATTGTACGTTTTGGGGCTTTATTGCATTAGATGGCCAGCAATTGACCAACAATAAGCTCAACAATTGTGAGCTTATAAAAAAGAAAAAAAAAAAAAGATTATATATATTGCAACTCACATCATCTTGTAAAAAGTCTTGGATATGAGAGGAAGTTTCAGAGTTTTGAAAACTTGGCGCTGTAATAAAAATAATAGTTTTGTTTTCTTTTTAATATTGGCTGAGAGCTTTATTCATCATATTGATTAATAACATGAACACAAATGGCACGTGCATATGAGTTTCTGACTTGTTTATGATTGATGTCTTTTAAAATGACCTGTAGGCCTTAATGTTTACTTAAAAAGTATGGCTTCAGGCCGCAGCTAACCATAGTCATATATCATGCAGTCGATGTGTAGATTCCATATATGTAGGTATTTATTTGTGAATTATGTACCGAATGGCCTTTAAATGTGCAGCACGCCGCAATCGTGCGCCCAATCGTTTTGAGAGTGTGACAGAAAAAGCAAGAGGTTGCATGTCTGTAACAAATGTTCAGAGCAGTTATGGGGTTTTGTATGTGTTTTAAAGCCCATATGTCTCTAGCGATGCAGTCAAGTGGCATGGAAATCCAGTTAAAGCTACATTAGGCAAGTGCTATTCACACAGACACATTCACAACACAAAAACACATGCAAAACCACTCAGGCTACATAATGGGAATTGTGCTATGTTGCCGCATAAACTACTGTGAAGGCCCACAATGACTTGCAGAAACATGCAAATCCTGTTGGTCTGTGTAAAGACGGCATTATAAGCCCTTTTCTCGTTCACAATAACATCGGCCGATATTATGTCGGAATCCTGTTATCACACATCAATAGAGAGAGAGACTACAAGCATGGGGAGCCCTTCAGGACAAAAAAACAGCAGCTTTAAATGGCTGCCGAGAACGTATGCGTGCACTCGTCCAACGGTCTTAGAAAAATAAAGACTCATTGATAAAAGACCGGCCCACACTCTGAATAGGTTAACATAGCAATGAGACTCAATTAGCTGGATCGCTAAATCGAGCCGTGTCTGCAAAAACAACGCGACCGGCACTCAATGAAAACGCTTTCATTCCTTCCACCCCTTCTGTCGCATCCTCCTAAATGAGCTGGGAACATATTTCGACACAAAAAGACGCCGAGAGACTTTTCAAGATGTGGAGAATGCAAGCATCCTCCTTTGTGTTGGATTAGTATGTGTTAGCGAAAATTAGCATTCGCACGGTTCTCTAGCATGATGCGCGTTTGTACGCATTCATCTCGCCCAGCTGTCTCCCTTCAGTATGCCAGCACGACCCGCTGGTCCCCGTGTGTGGACAATGCCCTCGCGTCGTAATTAGCTCTGCCAGTCAAGTGTCTCAAATTGGATTAGCCGCAGTTCTTTTGGGGTTTCTTCATATTGGAGGAATTCTCCACATAATGCTCCAGATTGAGGGTCTCGGAGGGTCCTGTGAGAGGGCTCAAACCGCACAATGTTCAGGCCGTAGCCCCGTGGTTTTCCACCCAACGGGGTGCACCCATAAACCAGACAATAGCTTTACTCTCGCTAAGTAGCGTGGCGGGATAAACACAACCGTCCGTGCCTTAGATTTGTGGGCTGCTGCTGCTTGCCACAAGAGAAAGACTGATGAAAGAACACTTGAAGAGACAATTATTGATCACTATCTTTGTCAGCGCCACCCGTTCGAAAGCCTCCGCTTGATAATCCATTGTTTCTGTCATAAACTTATGGAACAAGCATATTTTTGTTTTGTTTGAAGGAGGCTGAAATGAAATGTTGGCATAATAAAGTGGTTTTCTCGATCGGGTTTTGTTTACTCAGCTACATACCGACACAAATATACTCAGAATGCAGACATTGAAGAAATAAATCCAAATGTGGATAATCAACTTTATGTGCTTTGCTGCAAGACAAATCACCAAACTGAGATGTTGTTTTTTTTGTTGTTGTTTTTATACTTTACTCTCTTTAATGTATTTAGTTTCTTTACTGAGCAAAATGAACTGTTTAATGACGCTCAATAATTAAAACTTAATGCATTGCTTAGCATTGTTGTAGAATTTATCGTATAACAGTAATGCTAATGGTAATTAGTAGACTTCTAGCAAAACATGAATTCAAAACATTGCCTGTGTTCTGTATGCCACTCTGGTACTGCATTTAACTATTTTACATTATTTGTTTACCCAAGGCTATATTATGTGCATTCATTTAATCAAAAGTGCCAGTAAATATATAAAGAACAGAAATATTTTCTATTTCAAGTAAATGTCATTCTTTTGAGCATTATTTATCAAAGAAAATGTTGAGTGAGTGAGTGAGTGAGTGAATGATTGAAATGACACGCTCATTAAGAAACTATAAAGTCACTGCACCTACTGGTGCAGAGAGAGTCAGTGAAAAGAACCCCTTGGATCAACATCCGCAGTAAATAATGCTGTTTTAAAACTGCTTGTATTTATAATAAGTACTTTTGTTAACTTAATATTTGCGTCATAGACAATATAATGTAAAATGCTACCAAATACTAAAATTTTCCACACATCTTCTCCAGCTTGACTATGTAACACTTATAAAGTTGTTCAAGGTAATAATCTCATACAACTGCTGTGCTGCCGCGGGCCTGACATGTGAGGAGCTATGGGTAGTCGGTGAAGATTTTGATCTGTCAAACAGCCATGAAAGCAGGACCCCCTTCCAGTTTGCCAGCTCGCAGGCCCACCCCTGCGGTGGTATTTACATGGTAATTAAGCTGTCTTTATTGGAGACCAGGTCTCTCGTGCTGCTGACCGACCATGACCTTTCTGCCTGACCAAACAAGCATTAAACATCCAGAAATTACAACATGTCAAGAGCTGGACACTGCAACCCTGAGCTACCACACTGAGCCATTGAGTATAGCTATTCAAGTATATTTAATCGAGCAAAGGAAAGAGACAGAGAGAGAGGGAGAGGAGTTAAGTACATCTCTATTCACACTCAAGGCTCCTCACGTTTGATTTTAAGGAACCTGTTGGGATTCTCATTTTTACTTGTTAGTGTTCTTTGTTTTTTCCTCCTGCGTTCTTATTATAAATTGAATAGATTGAACGCAGTAAATAGCACTGTCTCCTTTTGAATTCGACATCAGAAATGTCTTACCATAATTGGTGCATTTCAAAGCAGTCTACTTACGGCAGTTTCTGCTTATATAATGAAGCTGGAATAAGTGAGGAAACCGGACACTTAAAAAATTGTATATAAAGTAATAGGAAAACACTTTGATTTACTATTGGTTACAAAACATCAAATCTAATCATAGAATTAAAAGTCTTTCATCTTTAATTTTAATAAATATGCCACCCAGAGTGGCTGATACTGTATGTTCCTGAAGTCCTAGACTGGTTGGGAGCCAAGCTAACAAGATTAGTTACTGTGGATTTTCAGCTTTTACACTTCATATTGGTGGAGGTTCGTTGTGCGTTTGATCACCTAACACGCGATTACGTTTTCCCAGTGTGGATTAGCTTCCTCCGAGGGGTCTTGTACACTAGGTGTATCTCTGCACCGTAAGAAGCTTAGCGGAGAATGTGTGTGGGGTAATAGCTTTAGTTTTCTGTGTCGTTTTAGCGCCAAAAATCTGATTTCTTCCCAAAGTTTGATGTACACACTGTGATTTGTCACAGAGGCACAAATCCAAGGTCGAGTTTTAGCGGTTTAACTTCAGCTACAACTACGCCACACATATGCTAGTTAGCGTTGTATGTGCATGGTGAAGTGTGAAGCAGCCGTGTGTGCGAGCACGTGTTTGTGTGAAAGCGGGAGTATGGGCTAAACTGTTCAGAATTCATTGGAAAGTCTCGACCCGTTCTTCATGATATTGCTGAGATGCTGGATAATAGAGTCCTGCATTCTGCTGGTGAGGTGATATTTTCCTGATATGTAATTTTGGAGTATATAGCGTAATGATGTGAGCAAACATCTCTCTCGCTCTCTTTACAGAGTCACTGACTGGTCTGCTTGCTCAGCACAAATAACAATAGGCTGATTTAAAAGCAAAGTCCATGCATTCGAAAACAGGCCAACAAACACACACACATACACGCAGACACAATATGCAATGCACTCATCGCCAGGTAGACCGTTTTGTTCACCGCACTCTTTTATTTCTAAAATTATGCTTGGCTAATACATTATGATCGTGACCAGCGCTGTGGCCCTTATCCAAACACATACAATTCATGCTCATTCATAAATTTGGCCTCTTACCATACAACCTAATCCATATCCTGCTTAAATTTCAGAAGTGAAGAATTGGCTGCCTTTTCCATTTATGTGTTTGAATTTGAATAAAATAGACCACACCAAACAGGAAGTTGAATTGGAATTACAGAAAGAGAGATTTACTGAGATTTACTCCATCATTCTGTAATTTTAATATCATTCTATACTTTGCTCTATAATTCTGTCTATCATGCTTTATTTCTGTGTATCTTTTGTATTGCTCTGTATATCTGTCTGTTGTATTGTGTATCATTCTTTGTCTCTATGTGCATCTATAAATAAACCATAAATATTTAAGGCTTTTCCTAAATTTCTATTCAGATTGAATTAATTAAATACTTTTAAAATTAGACTTTAGTGCAGTTAAACTTCTTTATATTTTAAAATTTTTGCTGCCGCAGTTGAAATTCCCAGTTTATTTCTGAGCGAAGCGCCAATCTAACAGCTGTTGTGAACTCACGTCTTGACTTTTACTCTTTTCAAAGCTTACCCAATATTTCCAGAAATGACCTGAGGGTTAGTGTATTTTCAGAGTCTCTCCTGTTGAATCCTCTCTGTTAACCTTTTTAAACTGCATCTCTAATCACACACCAGCTTGCAGATGTGTATTAAGATGCTGCAGTGAAGCCAGATACCCAACAGATTCCGGAGCTCTGCATGCAGCTGTCAGGTTGGGTTTGTTATGGGAATCATTTGCTCATGGCACTGCATGCATCCTAGGTCTGCCATGTTCTGCTTTGTGTTGGGCAATGACTGAACATGCTCTCTCTCTGTCTCTCTCTCTCTCTCTCTTCCTCGTACAGATTTTTGAGTGGCTGAGGCATCTTCAGTCCTCTGTGCCTTTTCTAATAAAGGTTTTGTCGTTCACAGTGTATTGTTTAGTCACTGGTTTAATTTGTGTGTTTAAAAAAGAAAAACACCCCAAATATTCTTTATGAAAGCTGGTCAAGTGCTTGAAAACACAGCGCCCACCTGAGATTCAGACTACTTATCGGTAGGGGTTCAATGTTGCTGAGCTCTAATGTTTGTAGAGTGCTTCTTAGCGCTTGCATTATCACAAACACTGCACTTTACACTGGCTTTCCAAGCAATTTAGGACCATGCATGCATCTTCATTTGCATTCTAGTGGATAAAGCACTTTTTAGAACTTGTTAGAACTGATAATCGCTGTAATTATTATTATTAAAGTAACTATTATTTATCAATGAATGTACTGTATGTATATGAGGAAAAAGTAATACTAGGACTTAACTCAGCATGTGTTATGATGAGGATAATCATTTTTCTTAGAGTCCAGATGTATTTTACAGGGAAACAAGCAAAGTTTTAAGATTTTTGATGAAAAATTTGGACTGAATGAAGAAGAAATATTCAGCAGTCTGCTTGGTGTTCTTGGTGACTAATCAAATAATCTTCTTTGTACAGATGGTCGGTTGTTCTCGCTTAAATTAAAGAGCGCTAGAGGCTCTTTTTGTTCATGGTTAAATCACGCTGGAGAATGTGATCATAACATTTTACACAATCTTATGGAGTTTATGCAGCATCAACAATTAAAGCAAAATGAAATACCAAGACATTCTTACTCTCATATATATTTATTTCAACTTTTGACTCAAATCGTTACCCTGGTTATATTATTTGTAATCAAAAGATTTTATTTAATTCAATTTACATTAGTGTTCACAGATTTTAGGGCCCCTCTTTCGTCTTCTCAGTTTTAAAGTTGTTCAAGAGACAATTTGCTGATTAGCCCAGTCTGTGAAATTCTCAGAGTGTCTCGTTTGGGTCCTGATCTCGAGGAATGTGGATACGGCCTGAGGAGTTATTTGCGTGCCTATTTGTTTGTTTGTGTTTGGAGCGTGTGATGGCAAAGCTGTGAATAATTGGGCCGATTTGTATTCTATTTACCAGACTCTGATAAAGGCCTCACAGGAATTCCACAAATTGATTAATTCAAACGAGGCAAAAATTTATCACCAGCTGCTGCAGAGCATCCCTCTCAAATGCATCAAAGGACCTTATTATAGGTCACAAGAGAGGCCTCCAGGAACAAGGCTGAGAACCACTGTGTTAGAGAGAGAAGACCAGCACATGTACAGATGCTCTAGATTTGACCAAAGGGTGCAAATATAATGAGGTTAGTTTAAAAATGTTATTTTGTTATTGCTTTTGCAGAGGAAAGACAGCTTTTCAGTTTAGTTTAGTTCCTTAAAAAAATAAGGAAAAATAAAATCAATGAAAAAAAGTGCAAAAGTACAGCAAAAAATAATTATTGTTAAAACATTTTTTTTTTTTTCAAAATTGGATTTATTCTTGTGATAGCAAAGCTAAATTTCTAGCAGTCCAAGTCTTCAATTATTTTAATATGTTGATTTGTTGCTCAACAAACATTCCTTAATATTATCACTATTAAAAACAATGATACTTACTGTAATTTCTTACTGTAATAAAATTAATTTTGTCTATTCAATAAATATATTTTTATATTTCTATTTTAAATAAATGTTATTTTTTTGAACTGAAATAAATGTTGAAAAGAATAAAATAGAAATCTACAAACAGAAATGGTATTCATGAAGTTGATTAACTGTGGTTACTGCATCACGTATAGTGTTCTATAATCATAGCTGTGGCTTGGATTTGATATATGGTGTGATATAAATGTAAAGCGATATGACTTTTAGCTGCTCTCTGTGGGAGGGTGACAGATGAAAAGCTAATAAGATGGAAATATATTGCTGATGAAGCAAACAAGTTCTAGTTGGCAGTTTTTTTCCCCACATATAAAAGAAAGCCTAATTATCTATCTATCAATCAGAACAATACAATGGCATATAACAAAAAAAACAGACATATAATTTCCTAACATTGGCGAAATTCAAGCACGATCTAAACTAACTCTTTAGTTGAAAAGTTTTTTATTTATTTTTTTTTACTCTTTATTTTGAGCCTTTTCTCAGCAAATATTGTTAAGTATAATCAATTTGAATGAATTGTTTAATTAAACAGCTTGTCATTTGATTACCAATGTGATATTATTAAGAGCCCTAGCATACTGCATGACTTTTGGAAAGATACATATCTTTGCAAATTAACAGGCAGATCAGGGCAAAGACACACATGGTCACATACACACACAGACATTAGCTGGCGGAGCTAAAGGCCAGGCTCAGGGCTGCAGTGCTGATGTACTCTCTGTGTGTCTGCCCTGCATCAGTTCCCTGTCTGGAAGTGGCTCTCAGTGACAGATGAAACAGGAAGCTCACCGCCAGTTTGGCCTGTCACACTGTATGTAGAGTTACTGCTCTGCTTCCTCAACCATCATCACTTACTTCTCTGCCAAATCAATCTGCAGAAATAGAGAGATAGGAGCATGGATGGATGGGACATGAGCAATGGTAAATTTCAATTTCATGCTGTTTTTTCTTACCTTTCCTATTAATGATTGTGCAGGCTTGAATGTCACTGTGTTTGAGTTAGTATTCTGGCTTCCATTTGACCAGAGAAACTGTCTTTTAAGATTTATAAAGCTGCAGAGTTGGTGGTAAAGTATTGAATTGCACTGCTTTTTGGTCATTTGTAATATGGGTGCTCAAGTTTGAGTTATCAAATTAATACATTTGTAACAAACTAGAGAGTATTTACTCATCAATATGTTTCAAAGCACATTATAAAAGTATTGCTGGCAATTTGTGTTTCATTTTAGCCATTATTAACTGATAATCTTAACTGTCACTGAAGGTATTAAATTAGGGTGCTTTCACATCTGTGGTTCGGTTCATTTGGTCCGGACCAAGGGCAACAAATGATACATTGTAGCGTTTTTCTGCCATTTTGGGTCCTTTTCACACCACACTGATTGCTCTCATCCGAACCAGTTGAAACGAACCAAAATGCAGTCATGTGACAACATCTACATCACTCGTTGGCCAGATGTGCCATTAA
>JAUMHR010027745.1:0-13067 GCA_032361145.1 Enteromius fasciolatus
GTCTGTCGTCACGACATAACGTCTCCGTTCCCTCCATCAGGGAACGGGGGTTACAATAGGTAACCTAGACGTTCTTTTAAAAAAGAAAAAAATCTGCTAGAGCTTTGCAATTTATTACTTTAATATGTTAGCATATATTAGCTGTGCTAAATACATTTTTCAATTTAATTATGTTGAAGTTCATTAAAATAGAACAAGAGAAGGAGACATATGGAAGTCAAAGGCACACTTTTTTGATGACAACCAATGACGGATGGAAGTTTCACAACTCAGAGTACATTAACTACAGCATCAGGCCTACTGGCAGTAACAGCATCAGGTCAGAATAAAGGGCAGTTACCTCTCCATCCTTTGACTCCAGGCGTAAATCGCTCCTACAAGTTGCTTGGAAATCACCTGCGTCAGCTTCTATTTTTACTCCTTTAGGGGCCTCCATGTATAGTGAACGTGTAGGAGACTCCAGCCTGAACAGAAGACATTTACATTTAGACATACAGCAGACGCTTTTTGCAAAGGTTTTATTCATTACATCATAGATGCTGAGCTGACCAAGGATGCTTTACTTATCTCCCCACCATCAGACTCTCCATCATTAATGGTATTTAGTGCTTCTTGTAGTCTACCTTTTCAGTAACCATATTTATTTTTACTCATTTTGACTATTTATGAAACTGATAACCACTAATTTAGTGAATGAAAGGTGTTGCCTAACAATATACAATGTTAAAATTAGATGAGGCGAAACTACGTAGTGAAAAAATGTGAAATTAAGCAAGGTCAATCTGATGCAAATTAACAATAACAATAGGGAAGGTAAGGATACCTAACTCACTAGACAATAATTTCAACAATAGCCTGGATAGACACATTAAAAGTGGAACACTCAAGATATAAAAGCCACGTGAAGTTTAAACGATACACAAAAAATTATCATCATTAGCTTGATAAAACATAAAAGCATCTTTCAGTACCACAAACCCGGCATTCGACCTTTCAAACAGCATCTGCAAGACATCAGTATTCACAGTGAGGTGGAGCAACAACACAGGGGCTGGTGAAAGGGAAATTTAGGCAGATGAGGCGATATTGTGTTGCCACACAGTAGTGGTGTTAGGGTCTTTGTCTTTTTAGTTCTGATTAGACTCTGTGTTTTATGTATTCTTGGGCAGAACCTTTCGACTCATGCGCTCTCCTTCGTCCACTGCACCGATCGTAACAGATTGACGGACCTAAAAACAGTACCAGGGACCATAAAAAAGACAACACCATGACCTGGGCAGAGGAGAGTTTATTTGGGCTTCACCAGGGAGAGAGGCCATTGGAGGAGTATGTTGAGCCTATTTCATCTGGTGAGTTGTACCGAATCTTCCATTAATGAATTATTTTGGATGGGACTCAATGACAACTTGTTTAGTTTAATCTTTCCTGAAGATTGTCTGAGAACTTTTGTTGAATTTCTAAATTTTGTGCTTGATTTAAATCATTCCAAGTTTTTTGTTGATATTGAAAGTCCAAGTCCCATCCAAAAGCATAAAGACGCTGCAACTCACCACGAGCCCAGCTTTTCAATCTGCTGCTCAAATGCGCCTTCTCTCCCTCACCATCCTGTCTGCACCATATCGGCAACTACCTCCAGACCCACGCTTGAAGAGTGCTTTGACGATTTCGCGCTGCCAGAGCGCTTCATTAAGCCCACGCTTCCTGAGCGCTACAACGAGCCCACGCTGCCCAAACACTGCAACGAGCCAGCACTACAAGAGCGCTTCTCTGAACCCGCGCTGCCAGAGCGCTTCACTGAGTCTATACCTCCTGAACGCCACGACAAACCCGCACTGCCTGAGCGCTGCAACGAACCTGCGCAGAGAGAGTGCCATGCAGTAAGGCCATGGTCCTGGAAAGGGTGGGCGGAAAGGGCATCTGGGAGTGGACACCTGTGGCGCCTGATCCACCACTGCCACAGCTGGCCACAGACCCGCCATGGCAGCCCGAGGCATCCCAATCCACCATGGCCTCCAGGTGTTCCTAACCAGCCTTGTCCTCCAGCTACTCCTGATCCCCCCTGGAGGCAACCCATGACTTTGCTCCTGCGTCCTGCCTCCAGGGCACCCACCCTCCCTCCCCATTTGATGTTTCTTTTTGTTTTTCTTTTTTTTCTTTGCGGCCCAAGTTTGCACCTTATCAGGAGGGGAAACTAATGTTAGGGTCTTTGTCTGTTTAGTTCTGTTTAGACTCAGTGTTTTATGTATTCTTGGTTTTAACTTTGTTTTCATGTGTTAGTTTCAGTTTATGTCTTCCTGTCTTAGTTCCTGTTTGCCCTTATTTGGTCCTTCCGGTCTCAGTGTGTAATTATTAGTTAATTCCTTTCCACCTGTGTTTCCCCAGCTGTGTCTTGTCTAGTCATTAGTTCTTGTGTATAAATCCCCTGTCTTTTGAGTTCTAGTTTGTCTGTCAATGTTAATGTTACCTGTGATTGTGTTACAAGTTGGATGTTAGAAACCTTGCCTCCTTTATTATTAAAGACTTTAAGTTTATTGAACCTTTTGACTCCTGCGCTCTCCTTCGTCTACTGCACCGATCGTAGCAAGTGGCACCTACCAGGGATGAAAAGGGAGTTGGCTGTATAGTAGGGCTGCACAATCAATCACATGCAATATATTAAATATATATTTATGCGCATCTTGTCAGTAAATCCAGATCTGTAATCAGCAGTAAATCTCAATCACACATAGACAAGCTGCGCAAAACCATGTTCATAACCGTGTGAGCATCTCTACAATCTTGCAATTATGAAAGTGTATCTTTGACCACACAAACCCACTTTTTAGGTCAGATCGTCTGGATTTTAAATACCATAATTCATTACCAGTGCAACCAGACACTTGTTTGCACTCCTTTTAAGATCATCACTACTTTATTCAGTGGTATGCAATAATAAAAAAATCGATTAAAACATGTTTAAACTAAGAAGTTTAACCTAACATTAAATGGTGTACAATGTTGACATAACATTGTCCATATTGACTTCAAGCAGAGTGACTGCAAACGTATGCATCGTCAAGTGATGTTTTGTTCTTGGATGACTAAATTGTCAACAATTTAATGAAATATTCATAAAGATGTTTCTTTGTTCCTGAATTATTCATTTGAACAAATTGGGCAAATGAATGAATTGATCAATCAATGACTCACTCATTAAACAATGACTTGTTGCCACCTACTTATGGTTTTAGTTTCTGTGGAGCTGCTTCCATCAGGACACCGGGGAGCAAGTTTAGCCTTTTCCCCGGATGGTGGTCCAGGAGCGACGCACACCAGAGGGCACCCAGAGGCCAGTATGCAGACCCCCGAGTCCCCGTGATGAGCCGATGCCCACGGATCTGTATCTGGCTCTGCTGGATTCCGGGCCCCAACCCACTTCCAAATTGTTTCTTCCTGTCACCTGCATTCATGGAGACACCAGACAAGTCCGCACTTACCTTCTCCTGCTCCAGAAAGGGGAGGAATCCTGGAACGTCGAAGCTGAAGTCCTAAAGAATCTACCTGTGGCCATCCTCCTCAGCTGGGACTGGCTAGGCTTCGAGAATGCCATTGCCCTCTCCACACAGCCTGCCCACCCTACTCGGCGCAGACGACGTCGACAGAGGCCGTCATGGAGTTCGGAGACCCAGAACACCTTCCTGACATCGGATAATAGTGGGAGAGATGGTGAGTCCCCCTTCCATGATTCTAACATCTTCCTTGATGTTTTCCAACAGGTTACGGGAGGGGGGATCGTTTGGGTAAGAGCAAAAGGAAGATGACCGGTTGAAACATTGCTGGGGACAGGTTCGCGTCATCAAGGGCCAAGAAGTCGGCCCCTCACCCTCTCCCACATTTCATTGTTCAGAACGGTCTGTTTGTACTGCGTCGGAGTCACGGGAGGACCGTCTGAGAAGGGTACTGTCTGAACTTCGCAGGGCTGGACTGACTGCCAACCCCCATAAATGTCATCTTGCCAGAGCGGAAGCGAAGTAACTGGGTTTCACCGTTGGATGAGGACTGGTAAAGCCACAAGAGGGGGAAATCAAAGTCATCCTAGAGGCTCCTAAACCTTGCAACAAGACCCAGGTAAGAGCATTCTTGAGGGTGGTAGGGTATTATCAATGCTTAATCCCCGGATTATAGCCACCCCCCCTAACAGACCTGACCAGGAAGGGGCAGCCAGAGCTAGTACGCTGGACTGAGATAACGGAATGAGCCTTCAAGGACATCAAGAGGGCGCTCACCACCGAGCCCGTCCTTCGCACCCCGGACTTCAGCTGCCCCTTCCTGCTACGAACCGATGCTTCTGACATGGAACTCTGGGCCATTCTCTCCCAGGTCCAGCAGGGGGAGGAGCATCCAGTAGTCTAAATCAACCGTATGCTGTCCCAGGCCGAGAGGAACTACGCCACAGTGGAGAAAGTAGTTCTCACCATCAAGTGGGCAGTCCTGGCGCTAAGGTATTACCTGTTACCTGGGAAGGAAATTCACTCTCTTTACAGACCATGCACCCCTCCAATGGATGGCCAAGGCGAAGGACACGAACGCCCAGGTGACGAGATGGTTTCCTACACTCCAGGACTTCCACTTCGTTGTGCGCCACCGGTCCGGTTTGAGAAACAACAATGCCGATGTAGCTTGTAATACATTACATTCTGATGTATGTTCTTTTTGTTGCGTTTTTACTTTTTCCTTTGTATTTGCAGGTTGTTTACTTAAATTCATAAAATAACATAATTGAAAAAAAAAAAAAAAAACATTTGCATTTTATTTCTGGAAATGTTCTAGTTCATGTTTTCTTCAAAAGGCACTGGCCAAGGAAGTTTCATATTTCTAATAACACCATACTGTACTCAAACACAAAACAATAAGAATATTAGTTATATTGGCATCTGTTAGTCCCCTATTAACAAAATCAAATCATACACAAAGACAAAACAACAATGCAGACAGGTGAAATCAGATGCCTTTTACAGTTTAAAGTAGTGTAACTAATTTCCAGGCATTTTTCTTTACACTCTCAGTGAGGACTTTTCAAGCTCTCTGTTATGATTGTCTATGTCTACAGTGGCTGATTATTAAGTTAGTTAGTTATTAAGCTGGTTATTAGCAGGATGTACAGTATATTCAACAATATTGAAAAGACCCAAAAAAATACAGGTTGCAACGGGGCTCAGTGAGATCTTTTTAACTTGGACTGGAGTGATGAACAATGGTCATGAACAATGAGATCGCTTCCACATAGTTAAAAAAAATTACTACCACCTCCTTAAGCGGAAAATGCGGAACGAACAGGGCTGTTGAACAGAATAGACAAGAGATACTGCAGAAGAATTCTTTTTATATAACATGCACATTATAAAATGTATTTTATGGCCTATGTTTTACTGAATGCCTCTTTCCCCATTTATTCTCACTTCCTTTCCTACTTTTATGGACTGCAAATTCTTTCACAGCGGTTTAGTCAGTCTGTACCTGCTATTATATATTTTTTCTTACTGTTCCATTTGGCCAAGGAACTGAATAATAAAATGTTAAATCCATATCGACAACGTATATTCCCAGCTGCTGTAACGTTAGCAGTTTTATTAAAATGTAAAATTTATTTATTTTTGTAAAATAATAAGTAAAATTTACACATTACGTTACGCATTTAGCCCTACGTCTGTTTTTATATTTTTTATCTATATTGTTTGGATCAACTAGCCGAGTAAAAAGATAAAACTGTTAATTCATAACCATATACTGAAAATAAATAGGTCTAAGTATTGTTATCTGATGCTGATTGTTTAGCTAACAAGCTTGCTGGTGCTATTTATAGTCATTTTTAGATAATGTCCAAACATTTCTGATATATTACATCTGAGGGGAAAAAGAAAGGATGTGATGTTCAGGTAACTAACATTACAGTAATTATCAAAGTGGGTAGTAATGCCCTCTGGGGGCATTTGGCCAATAATGTTTACAACACAGACAAAAAGCAAAAAAAAAAAAAAAGAATATATATATATATATAACGTTCTGTGATGTTCTGCAAAACAATAGCTTAAGCTTCTAAACACTTTTTTCTTACTGGTTAAAATTAAGCAGTAAAATACGTTTTCTCCGTACATTGCAGTGTTGATGAAGACATTGTTACCGACCGAGGTCCCCAGTTTACCTCTCGACTTTGGCACGCCTTCTTTGAGCACATGAATATAAACGTGAGTCTTACCTCTGGATATCATCTGGATATCAAACCAAGAGCTCACTCAATTCCTTCGGTCACACTGTCATGCTAACCAAGAGAGCTGGAGCCAGTACCTGCTGTGGGCAGAATATGCTCAGAATTCACTTCGAAAGCCAACTACGGGTATGACTCCATTCAAGTGCATCTTGGGTTTCCAACCTGGTCAGGCGAACCATCCAATTTACCCACCTTGGACTACTGGTTACAGAATAGTGAGCAGACCTGGAATCAACCGCACGTACATCTCCAGCAAGCCATCCGCCGCACCACTGAACAGGCTGATCGACGCTGCCGTCCCAATCCTGCTTATGAACCGGGTCAGTGGGTCTGGCTTTCCACCAAAGATCTTCGCCCCAAGGCTCATGCCTCAAACTTAATCCAAGGTACGTGGGTCCCTTCCAAATAGACTGTCAGATCACACCTGTATCTTTCCGTTTGTCATTACCATCCCAATATCGTATCTCACCCACTTTCCATGTGTCTCTGTTAAAGCCCGCTGATGCTCCGGAAGGACAAGGACAAGTGACAAAGACAAGGTCTCCAATCCAGAGGTTCCCCCCCTAATCATCGACGGAGAGGTTTGCTACCGAGTCCACAAGATCCTGGACTCCAGGCATCGGGGTGCCAACTACAGTACTTGGTGGACTGGGAAGGTTATGGACCGGAGGAGAGATCCTTGGTCAACGCTCGGGACATCTTATATCCGGCCCTCACTGAGACCTTCCACAACAACCACTGTTTTGCTCTGCCTTCTTTGATAATGTCTGCCCCCGATGACCATCGCATGTTTGATTATGATTATGACAATAAATCGTTGCAAATGGATCAACCGTCTGTCGAGCCATCCTTACAATGAGGATATAATTAGGGTACTCAAACAAATCAATTACATGATATGCTGATTAGTTATTGAAATTAATTGAATATATCAATATTTTCAAAGACAGGCTCCACAATGAAGATAAATTAAAATGTAATGAATTTTGGTTGTGTGTACTTTCAATGCATCGACGAAAATATTGAGGGAACATAATATTAAAATTTTTGTTTTGAAGATCTACAAAAGATATGTACAAAGACATAACGGCAAGTAAATTACCTTTCTTTTAATGATAAAGGATTACAGTTAAATTACATTGAATCACTAGACTTTTCTCAAACTAATTAAACACACCATCATTTCTACCGGTATTTAGGCAGATTTGTCCCAGTGTCCTAGAGTTTCCTCTCATTTTTATTGACAATTTGCCAGTGTGTTGTCTGCGTTTATTACAGAAGGTTTGATAAGCAAGAACACCTGTCTGTGCTGGCAGAACCAAAGTGTGACATGTTTCTGGATCAACATTTTTGTTTACACTGGAACAACATTGTGATTAACCAGTCAGATCTGAAGAACCAGTTTATAGTTTTTGTGAAGTTTGCTTATAATCAGTGTTTAATGCTTGTACATCAGTGCCATTCATCTGTTATTTCCTCTGATTTAAGGGATTACCTATGGTTAAGGTTAGGTTTAGGTGTAGAGATATGGTCAATATTAAATGTATGCATTAAAATGTTGTTCCAGGGTAAACAAAATATGTTGACCTAGAAACACATCTAACTCAGCAGAATCAGTACACCTGTGCTGGTGCCTTTACTTGGCTCCATCAGCAGAACAGCAGAACTGTTCACACAGACCATTCTCCCCACAGGCCATTTATTGCTAATTATTTCCTGCTAAATGTGCATTCACTGCCATATATGACCCAGTTGTCAATGCTCTACCGTTCATGTTTGCCTTCTGCCTGCGGTATTGGCATAGCGTTTCGTGTGTTTGTTGTAGCTAATGAGAATCTACTTTAATTAGATTTTGATGAGCATCCAGGCATCGATCAGGACAGGAAAGAATGCCTGTCCTAGAGAAGGAGGTGCCAGCTAATCGCACGTTAACACATACAACATTGCTAGGATCAAGCCCTGGTTATAATAAGTAGGTTCACTGTAAAAAATGTCTGTGAAATTAACTGTAAAAAACTGTGAAAATGCTACGGTAAAAACCCGTTAAATGGTTAATGGTAAATTCCTGTTAAATTTACAATGAAACATTGTAAACTAACATTCCCAGAATTCCCTGCATTGCATTTTAAATTTTGTTTGAATTTGATGTTTCTTCTTTAAAATAACTATGTTTCTTTTTAGTTTTTTTTGTATCAGTTATGTTTATTAGGGTTGTATGTTACATGTAATGGTGTTAAATGAATGTTTATTGCCCATTTTTTTAGTTTAATAATTCTTACCATGATTGTGATTAGTGCTTGTGTGAATGACACTGAGCACCTTATGTTTTACTATTTAAAAGCTACTTGTGATAAGCTTGGGTTCATCATGTGACTTTCTCATCACCACCTGCATTCGGTAGTTATCAGTGTATTTCAAAGGTACAAAATATTTCACTACTTTAATAGGTTGGTATATTAACATTATATCAGGTATTATGGTTTCTTATTAAAAATTATGGTATTTAACTGTAAATTTAAAATAAAACCGTAAAACTATTGACAATTGATTATTGATTTCGTATTTTTCACGGTTTTACACTGGCAACCACAGCTGTTGTTTTTTTAATGTAAATTTCAAGGATTTCTTTTTACAGTGTACAATTTTTTGCTATAAAAGAAATAAAGGTTTTACCATTATTTAACGGTAGAATTTGGCAACCCCAGCTGCCGGTATATTACCAATTTTTTTTTTTTACAGTGTTCACCATGGTTAAACTGTACTTTACAGGACCAGCCATTTCTCCAAATAGGCCTCAGATACTACATACAGACCAGGGACATATTTTTTGCGATATTTGGATTCTACAAAGGCAGAAAATATCATTTAAATGGCCAGTAATAACTGTGCAACACTGTATCTGATTGCATTCTGCAAGTCTGCAATAATAGGGAATATTTGTCTGAAGTAGTGTGAACATTTAGACACTGGTGTGACTAATGTGACTACATTTTATAGCTTTGAAAAGAACAACCCAGGCTCATTGGAAATATGTGCCTCTAAATACATTTTTGCAAACCCCTAATTATGTACCTTACTGTTTGTATTAGGTGGGTACAGGTATGTATTGCCATGTTTTTATAATGCTCCTTGAGGTACATTTTGTGGCAATTCAGAATTCAATTATCCAGGGAGCATCACTAAAGATTAATATTCTATCATGTTGGAAATACACCAGACCACCAAACCTAAACCTACCCGATAGTGTTAACAAATGCAAAAGTAATTTAAAAGCATGTTCACTGATGCAGACTTGCTATTTTAATTTCCTTACACTGATTTGAACTGTTATACACAGGATTTGAACCGGTGCTTTTCACCACCTTTTTCAAGTGGAACACCATATCATGTGAGCTACTGAGTAAATCTACTGAACTAGAAAACTCATATGAAGCTGTATATGTAACGACAACGTCAAAAATGAGTTTTCAAATCGTGCAGAATGTGTAAAATGTTTTGAAGTTCTAACATAACATTCTGCATCGAATTGAGTGAAAATTAGCCTTTAAAAATAAAAAAAAAATACCTGTAAATCATACTTTTGTTTGAAATGGAACAAAAGCTGTGGGATTTTTACTGCCCTAGTGTTCATTTCAACTGGAAACATCTAGGTTACGAACGTAACCCACGTTCCTTGAAGGAGGGAACTTAAAAGTTACATATGGGATCTCGCCAGACCAATTGCCTTTGAGCTTTATACAAAAGGCCAATGAATATTGGTGTGCACTTGATTGCACTCAGGTGCACCTCATCACTGTGTCAGTATAAGAGGGCACGAGCGCAGTGCACATGCAGCTTCTCGCTGAAGAGCCGAAGACTCAGGTTCACTTAAGGGAAACACTGAGATAAGGTGCACGGATCTTGTGGGAATGGCGCTGCAAGCCAGCACCAGCCGGTCTCCCGCTCACCTGCTGTCTTCAGTGAAGACGCGGGAGGATACGGTCTCTACGCAGAGGGCGTAAAACCTGGCGAAGGTGTTGGGTGTCGCCCAGCCAGCAGCCCTACAGATATCTGCTAGAGAGGCGCCATGAGCCAATGCATAGGATGAGGCAACACTCCTTGTTGAGTGATCTCTTAATCCTAAGGGGCACGGCTCTCCCTGGTACAGGACACAACAACTCTAAGGCTGGGTCTTCCTCCTCCTGGGGCAGAGCTTGCAGGTTCACTACCTGATCGCGGAAGGGCATGGTAGGAACCTAGGGGCACGTAGCCGGGCCGGGGTCTCAGGATGATGCTATCGTGCATCTGTGTGAGTCCTCTCCGCGAGAGGAGCACCAGTCAACAAACAGACCCCATCTCAGAGCGTAAGCCTGTCTCGTAGAGGGAGCTCTTGCTTGAGAGATGATCTCTATGACAGCGCTTGAAAGGTCGGAGAGGTCTGACGCGTCCTGTCCAGGAACCAGATGTGCAGGTTCCACAGATCGGGGCACGGGTGCCATATCGTGCCCATCCCCTGAGAAAGAAGGCCCTTCCTCAAGGGAATCTTCCAGAGAAGGGCTGCCACGAGAAACATGAGGTCAGCAAACCAGGTCTGGGAGGGCCAGTAAGGCACTACTTGAGCCCCGGAGGCCAGCTGTGTGCCAGTGCATCCCTGCCAATGGGCGCGTCGGCAATGGAGTAAAACAGGCGACAGTGGGAGGACTCTGGGGAGGCAAAGAGGTCTATCTCTGCCTTGCCAAAGTGGCTCCAGATCAGCTGGACTACCTGGCGGTGGAGTCGCCGTTCTCCAGGGTGGGTGGACTGCCGTGAGAGCTGATCGGTTGAGTATCCCTGGAATGTGAATAGCGTGCAGCGATTTCAGCCACGTCTGACTCCACAGGAGCAGATGGCGGGCGAGTTGTGACTTGCAACGGGAGCGTAGACCACCTTGTTTGTTGATGTATGCAACGACCGTTGTGTTGTCCGTCTGGACCAGCACGTGCTTGTGGCGCAGCATCGGAAGAAAGCGACGCAGGGCCAGAAGTACTGCTAAAAACTCGGTCTGTGTTGGGGCAGAATCGAGACATGAAAGTACGCGTCCTTCAGGTCGATGGATGCAAACTTCCTGGATTTTTGCAAAAATCCTGGCTCCGCATGCATGTTAGTATGCGCTTCGGAGTGGGCATTTTGAATGGTAGCTTGAGAAGGGACCGATTCAAAGCTCTCAGATCCAGGATGGGTCTCAGCCCACCGCTCTTTTTGAGCATGATGAAGTAAGGACTGTAAAACCTGGGACTGATCCCAGAAAGCTTTCTCAAAACCTTGGGAAGAGTCTGGCTGTGTTGAGAAGCTCTTACCTGCCTCCCTGGATCCTTCTCTGGCGACACAGTCAGACCCTGGGTCAGCATCTGAGGAGACAAAAATATTTGGGTCAGATGGAAACCTCTGGGCACTGGACCCAGAGGTGATAAGAAAATTTGCTCTTTCTGTGAGAATGTGGGTACCGCCGACCCGTGGGCCGACGGCAGCTGAGTGCACAGAAGCTCCTGTCCCTCCTCCGGGAGTGGTGACAGAGATGTCATCGACGCAGGATGTAGGACATCGCCTCGGCCTGCTTCTGGAGTGCCAAGAACTCTTTGGCCAAGTCTTCGACAGTGTTGCCGAATAAGCCGACCTGGGAGATGAGGGCGCCGAGAAAGCGGACCTTCTCGGCGTCCGGCACCTGCTCTGGGTTCAGCCAGAGATGTCACTCCTGGGCCACAGCGGTGGACATCACCTGACCAAGGGCACGTGCTGTGACTTTCATCGCCCGGAGAGAGAAGTCAGGCGCAGCACGAAGTTCCTGCATTGCCCCCTTGTAGGGCCCACTCTTGTGCAGGTGTTTCAATGCTATAGCCTGGTAGACTTGAAAAGCTTACATGCCTTAGACGGGAGCCGCGGCTGACCCCGCCAGGTGGAGGCACCACGTGGGCACAAGTAAACGCGCAACAGCACGTGAGGGATCGCCGTGTACCCCCTGGCTGCCATTGAGAGTGGCGAGGTGCGAAGACATGATGAGTACACTCAGAGGTCTTTGCTCACTGGATACGCAAGATGAAATGAAACAGAGAAATGCTGTCAGATCACAGGAACTCTTGAAGTCAGGACGCTCCACTCTATCATTCTCCAGGACTCAATTGAGGGGGTCTCCTTAGTTCAGAACGGCGAAGGCTCTGAAGTGAAAAGCTGCATGTGCACTGTGCTCGTGCCCTCTTATACTTATACAGGGATGAGGTGCACCTGAGCGCAGTCAAGTGCACGCCAATATTCATTGGCCTTTTATATAAAGCTCAAAGGCATCTGGTCTATCTGGCGAATTCCCATATGTAACGTCAAAGTGATTCGACTAGGGTATAGGAATTTTTTTTTAGTTTTGCATAAATGTATGAAGAGGCACATATTTACAATGAGCCTGGGTTGGGGCTATTAAAATCATAGAGCACTGACATCCTGTTTGTTTTATGAGTACCTTGAATGAAGATGCTATAATCCACACAGAAATATCGTGACAACTGCCTGTAACAAAGATCTATTTGATTTTTTCTTTAAGAAACATTGTAGGATATGTTTCCAAATATTCTCTTCCCTTTTCCTTGCAAATGTAATTAGGGCCGTCAGTAATGCATTTAAAAGAAGGTAATCTGAATTGTGCCCAGCCTTCTCCTCTACAGTCGGAAACAGCTTACAGAGGTGCTCTATAGATCATAAGCTAGATTTGCTTTGTTTGACAGAAACGTGGCTAAAACCTAGGGCTGTGAATCTTTGGGTAGACAGCGAATCGATTCGATTCACGATTCAGAGGTTTTTGATTCGATTCAAAAAT
>JAUMHR010027790.1:0-13062 GCA_032361145.1 Enteromius fasciolatus
GAAAGGATTTCCTGCAAAAAAAAAAGAGAACAGAGACTATAGAAAGCAGCAAAAGGTCACATGACATGCACTGAAAAAAAAATATAGGCCTACTAATTTTGGTTGAAAACAATTCATTTTAGCTACATAAAAAAATAAAATAAATACATATTTTGAAACTTAGTCAACAAAATGTGTTTATTTAAAATACATTGTTTGCAACCACTTACTTAAAAAAAATTGTAAATTCAATATATAAATATTTTTTTGCTTACAAGCAATACTTTACAGGGGGCATTCAGGGCCTAATGGATAGGGAGTTGGGCTTGTAACCCAAAGGTCACGGGATTGATCCTCCTGAATAACCAGTGCTCTCTCCACCTTTATACCATGGCTGAGGTGAAATCCTTGAGCAAGGCACAGTTCCCCTCACTGCTCCGGGTGTGTGTTCACTGTGTGTGCGTGGTTGTTCACTTCTCACTGCTGTGTGTGTGCTCTTAGTAACTAGTTCCCATTCCTGGCCACATGTCACGTCCTTCGTTACAAGCAGACTTTGCAGTTTAAATGTTTATTCTGAAAGATTACTTATAAAGTATTTAAAAAGTACTTAAAGCTAAATTTAGGAAATTTACAGTCTTCTTCAAAGAGCAGGTCAGTTCTTGAAAGCGCCCTCAGGCAGCTATTTTCATCTAAATAAATGGAGAAATGCAAAAAAATCTCATAAACTAGTTGATTTTCTTACATTCAAATTACTTTTTTCTATAGATAATGCAGCTTAGTTTTATGTTTATGTGTTCAGTGTGCTGTAGTTGCCTAAATTCCATAACACCACAATGAGCAAATGAGCATCCGCAAGCTTAAAAATTCCTGACTTTCCAAATACAGGAGCAGAAAAACACTGAATATTGGGGTTTTGAGGTTTTATTTCAGCCTAGGCCAAACTGAGAAAGAAGTGGCTGGTAAACATAGAAGAGAATTTCACCACAGATCAGTTTAAAGCACAGATCACAGAAGGGATCCATTCCAGTTTCTCCTATAATTACAGCCTCAGCAAGAATTTGGCAGACACTTCTATCCACTTTTAGATTAGAGCTCAATTGAACTGTCATTTGCTCATGTGATCCGTAAGTCAGTAACCATGCTGAAAAGCTTCTGAAACAAATTAATCTGGTTTTTTTTTATTGGCTAAAATGGTCTTAGAAATGTATTTTCCCTCCCAATGTGGGTCTTGAATAATAAACAAAATATATTTCTCTTATTGATTATATTTTTTTTCCTGTTGCAGTTCTATTTATAAATAATTTGGTAACTCTTTATTTTAAGGTGTCATAATACAGAATTATTACCTAATTAGGTACTTAGTAGTAGCCATTGTACTTACATGAAATAAAATGTACTCATCATGTAACTAAGTTATGGAACAGCCTGTAATTACAGTTTGTTATTAAGTAGATGTAACAGGCAGCTAATGTTACGCATAACAGACTGAGTCTGTTACAAAGCTACTTACACCTAAGTACAATAAACTTTATTTTAAGTAGCTTGTGCCTGTGTAATATTCTGTCATTCAAATGCAATTAGAAAGGTATTACATGTACATGTTCTGATTATATAATTAGAATATCTTAAAAAAGTTGATTCATTTCACTAATTGCATTCAAGAAGTGAAATTTGTATAAAGTAAAAAATGACAACTAATGAAAACCCCAAATTCAGTATCTCAGAAAATTAGAATATTGTGAAAAGGTTCAGTATTGAAGACACCTGGTGCCACACTCTAATCAGCTAATTAACTCAAAACACCTGCAAAGGTCTTTAAATGGTCTATAGTTCTGTAGGCTACACTATGGAGCCTTTTCTTCCTGAGAAGGCTGAGGAAGGCCCAGCTTCCACCTTCAATCCCCACCACCTTCTATAGAGGAACTATTGAGAGCATCCTGAGCAGCTGCATCATGCGTCTGGTTTGGGAATTGTGCCATATCAGACCGCAAATCCCTACAGCGGATAGTGAGTACAGCTGAGAAGATCATCGTGGTCTCTCTTCCCTCTATCAAAGACATCTACACCACACGCCAAAGACATACACACCCCTCACACTCACTCGTCACCCTCCTGCCATCTGGAAAACGGTAACGAAGCATTCGGACACTCACATCAAGACTGTGTACACGCCAACCTTCTACTCAACACAAAAAGACTGGACTAGTAAACACTCACACACACACAACCACTCACCTTAATAACGTTGGGACAGAACTGATAAACACACATGCACAAATACACTGATCAATAACCATTTAAAAGCTGTACATACCTGTAACGATGGGCGCTGTGGATCACGACCTCGCTTCTCAGCCGGCAAGAGAGGCACGGAGTTCAAATGAGCACTGAACATAATAACTGGATACAAAGACGCTGGCGAAAGTGCAGAGGTACATGCGTACAAACACACCAAAATTACGTAAACAACTCACAAAAGACAAGACTCAGGGCATGATATATAGATTAGGGCTGTAAAAAATCGTTTGTTATTTTTTGACGTTAATTACGTCAATTTATTTAATGCATTTCAAGAAAGCGCAGTGTGACAAATTATTTGACAGGAAAGTGGGACAACAATTACCTTGTAAAGAACTGTGCCGGTCTGTTCCACGTAACGTTAAGCGGGACATCAAGGTCAAAACGACAACCATTGGGATGTAAGCGGCGCGTATGCAGAGCAGGAGCAGAACAAATGCCTCTAGTTTTATTCATTTAACAGAGCTTTGAAGTTTGGGCAAAAACTCATTTTAGTGATTTGTTTTTGTGTATTTTATTTTTCATATGGTGAGTGTGAAACACAAGACATAATTGTTACGGGTTAGATGTTAGAAGATGTTAAAACGGTGATATTCGTAACACTTAAAGACTTTGGATATGCCGTGTGGGGTGAATCAATAAAAGATGCTGCCAAGATAGACCTTTCAATGATTTAATAATAATAAGGTCAAAGTTAAGGTGCAAAGAAGTATTTACAAGTGAAAAAAAGGAATAGGAGTGTCATTCCAAAATAAAGAAATCATCAAAACAAAACAGCCTCCTATGGCTAATCCCTAGTCTAACCTGCCAAACAAAAGATGTGAAACAGAAAACACGAGTTCTTCAGCGTATCCGACGCCCTAAATAACTAACCTATGAATAGAAATAAAAATACAATAGTGGCAAGACACTCAAAAGCTAACAATCAGGATTCCCTAGCCTAGCAAAATAAAAGGCTACCTGGATTCAGAACAAGCCGTGCACCACCAGTGATCTTCAGCGTCGTACAGTGCTCTATCACTAGCACACTACCCACGCAGCACTTAACAATCAGGTTAGAAACAAACAGGAAGTCAACAAGTGCAAGCTACAAATGAAGGAAAGCGGTAGAACACTAATAGCCAGCAAGTTGGTACGCTGTCAGAGACGCACACATCACAGTCTGTAAGATCCCTCTTTATACACCTCCCTAATTGCCAGGTGTCCGGAGTTAGGAATGGTGATTGGCAGTAACCTCGGCCAATCAGGAACCTAGAATTGCGACCAATGACAGAAGGTTGGAAGAGCATAAGTGGAACGTAACAATAATCAATTACACAAAAAATGTGTTACTTTTCATGTTAACCGTGCCAGTTTAGAACAGTGCACTTTATTCAGCGTAAGCGGTGCAGCAAAAAAAGGCTCGGTGCTGAAACTATCTGCTACGAGCTGTTGCCGCTCCGTGCTGTGCAAAAGCTCTCATTCGTTAACATGGGCACCGAAAAAATATGCGCTGCTTACGCGTGCAGTTTGAAACTGCCGTGAGCCTTGCTGACAGCAGCTTTGTGAATGCTTAGGTTATTGCAAAGACAAATATTATGGTGTGTAGTATGTTTTACCGCTGACTTCACTATCCGCTTCCGCACCCTGGCCGCACAAACCGGCTGGCCGCCCGAACCACTGAAGGTGCTCTACCGCAAGGCCTTGAGGGAGGACCTGCAAACGGAGATGGCGTGCTGCGATGAGGGCAAAACCTTAGAACAGTACATGAACATGACCATTCAGATTGATAATCTGCTCCGTTCTCGTCGCTCACGACGACCTGCCATATTCACCTCAACGCCCACGCAGCCACAGTCCACGGAGTCCTGCGGACAGCCTGATCACGTGCGAGCCAACTGTCCCGTCCAGCCTCCTCGCCAGTCCAGTAACAGTCCGGTGAGTGACAAACCTTGCCTTCTTATACCTGTTGAAATACATCTCAGAAATCAACTTATTGCTACCTCAGCCTTTATAGACTCAGGGGCTGAGGGTAATTTCATCGATGAGAGATTCGCTAAGCAATGTGATATTTTGCTCTTTCCATGTGGTTCGCGGGTGGCTGTGGCAGCCTTAGATGGATGTCCGCTCGGCTCCGGCCACCTTACCAACACCACCAAGGACTTAACCATGACCATGGGTGCATCACTGCACCAAGAGACAATTCAACCCTTCACCATTGATTCACCTGACCACCCTATAATCCTCGTTCTGCCTTGGCTGGAGCAACACGACCCCAGCATTTCATGGAGTGAGAGAGATATCACCCAATGGTCACCCTACTGCCACAATCACTGCCTCAGGAGTTTGAAGGAGACACCATGCACCACAGCACCAGCACCAGGGGAATCAGAGCACGAACACCTACCCACTCAATATCACAACCTAAGGGAGGCCTTCAGTAAGGAGAAAGCTACCACCCTACCACTGCACCGAGCCACTGACTGTGCCATCGAGCTGCTACCTGGTGCCGTTCCTCCCATCTGTTTCAACCCGAAACAGAGAGCATGCAAAAGTATATCCAAGAGGAACTGAGCAAGGGCTTCATCCGGCCTTCCACATCCTCGGCCTCTGCTGGGTTCTGCTTTGTTAAAAAGAAAGATGGCAGTCTACGTCCCTGTATCGACTACCGAGGGTTAAATGAGGTAACAGTCAAATACCGGTATCCCTTACCTTTGGTCCTGTCTGCCCTGGAACAACTGCGTAAGGCTCGATATTCCACCAAGCTTGACCTGCGAAGTGCCTACAACCTCGTCCGCATAAAGGAGGGCGACGGATGGAAGACGGCTTTCTCCACAACCACCGGGCACTATGAGTACCGGGTTATGCCGTTCGGGCTGGCCAATAGTCCATCCATCTTCCAGGCCTTAGTAAACGACCTCTTCAGGGACATGCTGAATCGTCAGGTGTTGGTGTACATAGACGACATACTCATCTACTCGGAAGACCTCACCTCCCATGTACAACATGTTCGCACAGTCCTGAAGAGGCTCATCCAGAATCAGCTCTACGCCAAATTGCAGAAATGTGAGTTCCATCAGACCCATGTCTCTTACCTGGGGTACATCATCAGTGCAGAGGGTGTAACCATGGATGAGCAGAAGGTCAACGCAGTCATCAACTGGCCTAAACCCCGCACTATAAAGGACTTGCAACGCTTTCTGGGGTTCGCTAACTTCTACACGCGCTTTATTAGAGGATTCAGCCAAATAGCAGGACCACTCACCTCTCTGACTCGTAAATGCCCCACAATCCTACGCTGGACCCCCACTGCTGAACAGGCTTTCCAGACCCTTAAAGAAAGATTCACCATGGCTCCCATCCAGCATCACCCCAATCCTGAACAGGAGGTCATAGTGGAGGTGGATGCTTCAAATTGAGGGATAGGAGCCGTCCTGTCACAGCGACATGGCAGTCCACCCAAGATGTTCCCTTGCGTCTACTACTCTCGCAAACTGACCTCTGCAGAGTTGAATTACAACGTGGGAGACAAGGAACTGCTGGCCATGAAATGTGTGTTGGAAGAGTGGAGACACTGGCTTGAAGGCTCGAAACTTCCGTTCTGGTTTTAACTGACCACCGCAATCTAGAGTACATCCAGTCTGCCGAGCGGTTGAACTCCCGACAGGCCAGGTGGGCTCTCTTCTTTACACGGTTCAATTTCAAAGTGACCTACCGTCCTGGCAGCAAGAACTGTAAAGCTGATGCCCTGTCCCGACAATTTGAACTCTCTTTGCCTCATCACGAGCCCGAAAACATCATCCCACCATCTCTGATTGTCGCCCCAGTACGTTGGGACATCATGGCAGAGATCGCCGATGCCCAGATCCAAGAACCAGCACCGTCCAACTGCCCACCAGACAAAGCGTATGTGCCAGAGACCTTACGTACCCGAGTTATACTACTTGTCCATGCCACCCCGAGCTCCGGCCATCCAGGCATCCAGGCCACGCAAGAACTTGTCAGCAACCGCTTTTGGTGGCCGACCCTCTTCAACCACTGTTACCAACTTTGTTCAGCGCTGTGAGACCTGCAATCTTACCAAAAGCTACTCACCAAAGGCCAGCCAGTTTGCTTCACCCCCTTGAAATCCCTCAGCGACCTTGGTCTCATATCGCCATGGACTTTGTGCACCATCCAATAACTTTACCACCATACATACTGTCATAGATCGATTCTCCAAGGCCTGTCGACTCATTCCCCTTGTCAAACTGCCATCTGCCTGGGAAACCGCTGAAATAGTCATGGACCAGGTCTTCAGATTCTACGGGCTCCCGGAGGACATCGTAACGGACCGGGGGCCGCAGTTCACCTCACGCCTATGGGCAGCCTTCTGTCAGAAACTCAACATCAACGTCAGCCTTACCTCAGGCTACCACCCGGAGTCCAATGGCCAGGCTGAATGCCTAAATCAAGAGTTAATTAACCCGATTCCTCCGCTCTTATTGCTATCAGGATCAGAGAGAATGGAGCCGTTACCTTCTGTGGGCCGAGTACGCACAAAACTCACTCCGAAAACCCGGCTTCCAACCCCCGCTGTTTCCCTGGTCCGGAGAGCCATCCAACCTACCTGCTTTGAATCACTGGCTCCAGCAGAGCGAGGAGACATGGAACCAAGCGCACGTTCATCTCCAGCAGGCCGTCCGACGATACACCGCTCAGGCAGATCGACACCGACGTCCGAATCCTCCCTATGAACCGGGTCAATGGGTGTGACTAGGAACCTCCGACTACGACAACCCTGCAAGAAGCTGACTCAAAGGTACGTGGGCCCTTTTCAAATAATTAAACAAATAACTCCAGTTTCTTACCGTTTGGATTTGCCTGCCCAGTACCGTATCTCATCGACTTTCCATGTGTCTTTGCTCAAGCCTGCTGATGCTCCGGGAGGAGAGAGGAACCAAGACGAGGTCGAACCCCAAGAGCACCTCCCCCAGATCATCGACAACAAAGAGACCTACCAGGTGAATGAGAGACTGGATTCGCGACGTCGGGGGCGAGTGCTGCAATATCTTATTGATTATAGAATATCTTATAGAAGAACGATCGTGGGCCAATGCCCAGGACATTCTCGATCCGGCACTGACAGCCACGTTCCACCAAGACCACCCAGACCGACCAGTTCGGCTCTGTAGCAGAGCCGACCTCTGTGGCTCTCTCTGAACGTCATCAGTGGGAACCATCACCTGAATATTAGTTCCCACCCGGACCCGGTTTACTGAAACACCGCTTCACTTCCGCTACGAGTGTTCGCAGGTTTTTGGACTATTTAAGTGGCAGCTTTACACGAAGCTAGTCGCAAAGTTTTGCTCTGCTCCCGCGACAATTCTAAGCGTTTATATTTGTGTATTTGGACTGCCTTATTCCCGACCTTGGACTGCCTTGTTACTCTGAACCCCTGCTTGATACCTCGACCCTCTGCCTGTTCTATCGTCTTTGAAACCTGCCTGTTACCCTGACACTCTGCCTGGACTTTGATTTGATTCTGCCTCTCTCTGAAAACCCTGTTTGCTGGTATTTGAACTCTGCCTGTTTGACTTTGTGTTTATTGTCATTAAAGCTGCGGATGGATCTGACAATGTCTGACTCTGAGTCGTCCACGTCACACTAAGATCAGGAGCAGGTGCGGAAAGTAGCGCTTAATAGAATAACAAGGAGGCGGAGAGCAAAGAGACAGAGAATCATGTGGCAAATGACAGCCTAACCATGTGCTTAGGAAAAAATTAAAACAAACAAGAGAAAACACCTGTGATCCTGACAGACATAATACGAAACACCTGGGATACTTGGCTGGCAGGGAATGAACACTGATGAGAGGGGCGGGGTCACAAACAAGGTAAAGCATGTGAGGAGAACGAAATGAAAACAAACACACAGAAGGCACATGGCACCTGACAAAACATAAACACAAGAACAGGGAACATGACAGTGTTACAGAGGCAGGGGGGGCCCCAACGAGACCTAGGCAGAACAGTACATAGAACAGGGGGATGGATGGGTGCCCTGGAGGCTAAACGAGTCTCAGGCCTCCAGGGCATAACAAGGCTCCACAAGGACCGTGGAGGATCAGGATTGGGACCTCCAGAGGCCATGGCAAATCAGGTCCTTTAGTAGGCCACAGCAGGTCAGGCCCTTCAGCAGGTCAGGCCCCTCAGCAGGCCATGGCAAGTCAGGCCCTGGCAGATCAGGATCTCCAGCAGGCCCTGATGGATCACCCCACAGCGGATCAACGCCGCCGTGCCCTCAGTAGCAGTGGGAGAGCACTGCGAGCTCGCATGCACAGACACACTCCTCGGAGCATGTCCAGCGGGGACAGAGCATTTTCAGACAGAAAGGCTAGCAGCCCCAGCTGCTCGTAATGACAATATGCTTGTACGTACGTTCGCTCAATCTGGTGGGAAACGGATGAGGATAGGGATCGCCGTCCTCATGAAATCCCACAGTGCAATTCCCCGAGCACAGCCACCACATCCACCTTCGGTGAAAGCAGAGCCGGCATCATGAGAAACGCACGTGAAGGCTCTCTCCTCAAAGAGAGCCCTCCGATAGCAAAGCACACATATCCAAGGACTGACACACACAGAACGCATCGCTGAATGACAAAAAGCTGAAGACAGCCGCATTCCACAAGCTTTTATGCTTCTGGCCAATGACGTCATCCACCCATCTTTTGCCCTGATTACACATATTATTCAGAGCCGTCACGCTGGAGGTGTTCCCCATAGCATTTCGTTGATGTGGCTCGAGTTTCTGAAGAGGAACTATAATACCACAGAGCACTGTAACATATTATGCTGTTGTGTTGTCACTTTTGTCTGCACATTTGCACGTGCACAGTTATTAGCCCAGTTCTGTCAACACTGCACTAGTCTCAGCCTCAGACATCACACCCACGGAACGTTGACTAAACGTTTGATGCATATGGTACACTTAACTGGAAACACTTGAGGAATGTCAAAGTTGTCATCTGATTGGCTGAATTTTATCGGATTTCAGGGGAACGCGAGTGTCGCATTTATTTTCGGTCTGCCCGGAAGAAAAACTGTCGTGTTTACATGAGTGACAATGAGCATTTAGAAGAGATCAGCTAAATGTTGGATTCTCAAAAGTATGCAAGGTTCACGGCATAGACTCTTTAAGAGATGTCCAGGAGTTTTGTTTGAGGCACTTAGTAGAGACAAAAAAAGATATTTTAGCCTGTTTGCTGACGGGATTTGGGAAGAGTATTATTTTCCAAGCCTGGCCGACTCTTTGTCAGCATTTAGAAGGATTCCCAGCAGATTCAATTTTACTAGGTTTGTGTCCTCTCCTATTTATAATGAAAGATCAAGTGAAGTACCTAACTGAGAAGGGAATATCAGCTGTGTTAGCGGGCAAACATGAAACAGCAGACACTGACATCAAAGCTGGCCGATTCAGTATTGTGTTGTCCAGAATTGCTTGTGGGTGTTAAAAAGTGGAGAGAAATGCTTCAAACAGATGTTTACCGTGAGTGTCTCATCAGGTTTTTCTATGCTGACTAACTTGTTGCACGCCGGTCTGTAGTGGGGACATTTCCACACCCCGAAACGTGACGCTGAACGAAACGAACAGTGATTGATTGTTTGACATGTCGGTCAAATGGCCTTATGGGCAGGCCTTGACCAAAGAAACCTTCTGTGAATTCCAGACCTTCAGCTGTCAGTATGAAGGTCTGGCTATGCGAGACTAACACTGCACTGGCTCCCTATCAAACATTGTACAGACTTAAAAATTTTGTTAATTACTTTTAAAGCCCTGAATGGCTTATTACCTCAGTACTTGAGGCAGCTCTTATCACATTATAGTCCTCCATGTTTGCTGCATTCTCAAAACTCTGGCCATTTGATAATACCTAGAATATCAAAATTTACTACGGGTGGCAGATCTTTTTCCATTTTAGCACCCAAAATCTGGAACAATTTACCTAATTCTGTTCAGGAGGCAGGCACACTCTGTCAGTTTAAATCTAGACTAAAGACACATCTCTTTACTCTGGCTTACACTTAACACACTAATACACATTTATTAATCAAATCCGTTAAAGGATTGTTAGGCTGCATTCATTCGATCAGCCAGAACCGGGAACACTCCTCTTAACACAAAATGTACTTGTTGCATCATAAAAAGAATGGCATCTACGCTAATATTAGTCTGTCTTTCTCTTATTCTGTTCCCCAGTCCGTATCCATATCAGATGGTGTACCAGCACAAAGAGATGATCTTTATTAGAGACAAGAACACCTAGCTCCATGGACAGATCACCGGAACCAGACGCACACACTATAAATCCTTTGCATAATCTGACGTGCTTAAAATTGAACTAGAAATTAGGTGCTGGGCATCCAGCCAGAGAAGAACTGGCCACAACTAAGCCTGGTTCTCCCAAGGTTTTTTCCCTCATTCTCTCATGGATGGGGTTTTGGTTCCTTACCGCTGTCGCTTCTGGCTTGCTTAGTTGGGGACACCTGATTTCTAGTAATTATCGTCGTCTTAACTACGTCGTCTCTGCATTTGATAAATAAATAGTGTAATTCTCGTCATTACCATCACTCTGTTCTCCTATTTGATAATGCTCAGTGCTTTGCTACAATCTGTATTGTTAAAATCGTTATATTAATAAAAGTGATTGGTTGAATTTGTTGTCTTTGTCTTTTCTTCCGTATAGGACTTTTGTCTTTTCTTAATTAGCTAGCTAGTCAGTTTTTTGTTAATTTATGTTGTAACTTATATCATATGTAGCACCTTGGTCCTGGAGGAACGTTGCTTTGTTTCATCGTGTACTAAACTGTATATGGTTGAAATGACAATAAAAGCCTACTTGACTTGATCATGGGGAAGACTGCTGATTTGACAGTTGTCGAAAAGATGACCATTGACACCTTGCACAAGAAGGGCAAGACACAAAAGGTCATTGCAGCAGAGGCTGGCTGTTCACAGAGCTTTGTGTCCAAGCACATTAATAGAGAGACAAAGGAAAGGAAAAGATGTGGTAGAGAAAAGTATACAAGCAATAGGGACACCACCCCGCTAAAGAGAAGTGTGAAACAAAACCCATACAGAAATGTGAGGGAGATTCACAAAGAGTGGACTGCAGCTGGAGTCAGTGCTTCAAGAAACACTACGCACAGATGAATGCAAAACATGGGTTTCAGCTTCGCATTCCTTGTGTCAAGCCACTCTTGAACAACAGAGAGCGTCAGAAGCATCTCACCTGGACTAAAGACAAAAAAGAACTGCTGCTGAGTGGTGCAAAGTTATGTTCTCTGACTAAAGTAAATTAAGGTCCAGTGTAAAGTTTCCACAGTCATTGATGGTATGGGGTGCCATGTCATCTGCTGTTGTTGGTCCACTGTGTTTTCTAAGGTCCAAGGTGAACACACCTGTAAACCAAGACGTTTTAAAGCACTTCCTGCTGCTGACCATCTTTATAGAGATGCACATTTCATTTTCCAACAGAACTTGGCACCTGCACACAGTGTTAAAGCTACAAGTACCTGGTTTAAGGACCATGGTATTTCTGTTCTTAATTGGCCAGCAAACTTGCCTGACCTTAACCCAATAGAAAATCTATGGGGTATTGTAAAGAGGATATGCCAGACCCAACAATGCAGAAGAGCAGTGCCACAGACTGATCGACTCCATGCCACGTTGCATTGCTGCAGTTAGGGTTAGGGTTAGGGTTAGGGTTACTTCTTAAAAGCAATCTTCATCTGATCCTTGAATCGCTTTTTCTGCCCCCCAGCTGAACGTCAACCATGATGTAGCTGGCCATACAGCACTCTGCGGGGCAGTCAACATGGGGGCATCCTTATTACATGCCACAACCACTGCAGTTGGTGCTGGATGATCATGGCCTCAATACTTTTACAGTTGGTCTTTTTCAGTACTTCAGTGTGAGGCACACAATCCCGCCAGGTAACACCCAGAATGAAGGGGATACAGACTGCTCGGTACACGGCAAACTTTGTAGAAGTTTGAAGATTCTTGTTGTAAAAGACTCTACAGCGAAGTCTCCCAAAGGCAGCTGATGCCTGTTTAATACGGTTTTGAATTTCGTTTTCAATATCACAGTCCTCAGTTAGAATACTCCCCAGATATTTAAAAGATGGCACTGCTAAAAGCTGTTTGTCCCCAACAGTGACGGCAGGTATTGTGGGCGGAACATTAGTACTCCATTGACAGAGCACTTCTGTCTTGGTAGTGTTGACAGTCAGCCCCATCCTGCTGTATGCCTTAACTGCCACAGCAAGAACAGTTTGAAGTTGAGTGTGGGCCACAAAAGCACAGTCATCTGCATACTGCAGCTCCAGGATCTCCTCTGTACAGAGTTTTTTGGTTGCCTGTAGCCTCCTAATACTAAAGAGGTTACCATCCAGTCTGAAGTCTATGCCGCTGTTATTTTCAATCTCATTGTGGAGAATCTTGGTGACATATAGGAGGAAGATATTAATAAGCACTGGTGCTAGCACACACCCCTGCCTCACCCCTGTGCACACAAGGAAAGGCTCGGACTCTCGTCAGTCCAGGCCTTGGTGATGTACCAGTCCGCATACACACATACCCCCCCTCCTTCAGTAGTTCTGCAGGGATATTATCAGTGCCAGGGGACTTGTTGCCCTCAAGGGAGTGGACAGAAAATAGAAGAGAGTAAAACACAAGGTTTTAATGCCTAAAAATGATCCGTTCACGCACTGTCATCTCATTCAGGAAGCATACTCGCGTCTGGTAGCATGACGCAATGGATAA
>JAUMHR010028662.1:0-13009 GCA_032361145.1 Enteromius fasciolatus
TTGCAGTCTTGTTATATAAAAGTTTGAAAGTTACCGTCATAGAGAGAGGTGTGTAGGGGAGTGACATATTGCTATTGACACTTTTAGAACCAATCAGGACTGTGTGGCATTAGGGCGTGATTGCTATGTATATTTATCTGTTCAGGTAAACACATTTGCAATTGTTAGTACCATATTGGCAAGTAATCAGGGATATGTATAATAGATCAGCTTAGCTCTAAATCGTCCACATTCTTACGAGTAACAGCCAGACGTCACAATATGTTCAGATAATATTTCTGAACTCGCTTCTTTAATTCATTTAGGTATTTTGAATACGCAATTGCTTTATTTAAATAAAATTGTGTACAAGAAATACTATTAAGTTTCTTATGAGTGTATGTACACTAGCAGTAGAATCAACTACGATGCAAAGAGGCGTCACCCGAAATCTTGCCTAGGGCGCTAAATTGGTTATAGCCGGCCCTGAAAAAAGTAGTTCATCTGTGGCACATACAACTTCAGCAAACAACATGAATATAAATTTTACATAACAATAAAAACTGAAAACTTACAAAACACTCTCACAAAAATAATGTATCTTTAATCAATTATCTTTATACCACATGTGCCATATTTTAGGATACCTGACATTTTTTACAGTGTTATGTTTTCTCAGCTATCGCATACAGATATATGGAGCACTAAAAACAGCTCCTCCTATTTTTACAGTAACCGAACACTGTAGTTAATCTTCAACCGTTACTGTACTGTTATGGTGTCAGATTTTATACTTGCATTCTTCTATATGTTTATCAGTTTTGAGTCTCGCTACATTTAAGGCAACTTCAGCCCAGATATTCTACAAAGAAATAACTGAATAAGCTCTTACCGACACTGACTGTATATAACTCCAACAAATCCAACTGTTTTAAGACATCTATTCACCATCATTTCTATGATTCTAAATGACAGCAAAATGTACATATAACAAACCAATATCACACCCATATTACATTAAAACCAACCCAATATATCACAAAAGAGAAATATTCAAAAGCCAGCCTTCACCTTTAGTTCATCCTTTGTGCTTAGTTTTAGGTGCCACTCTGTAAAGCAAAACACCACCCCACAACAACTCTGGCTCACTTGTCCTACTTCTGAAATGTATTTTTATCTGAATATATTTATCTATTTTTGTATAGTGTATCTTAATTTTAGTGCTTTTTGGTCTCTACAAAATGTTGACTGATAAATGATTAATTCTGTGTGTTGTTTTACATTAGATCCCATTTCTCCAACTGGTCTGGGTGCATTTCCCAAAAACAACTATGGCTGCAAGTTTCGTTGTTACCAATAGAGTTCAATGGTAATACGGACCATTAGCTAATGCTAGTTTTGGGAAAAGCACCCTTGGGCATCTCACAACCAGCTAGGTGTTGTTCCATGGTGTACATATATATATTTAGTAAATAACTAACAAATGCATTGTTGAGCATTAATTTAAAATTTTGTTAACTTTTACAAAAATGATGACATGAAAAGGAACTCAGAAATTACCTTCTGGTCTAAACCTCATATGAAAGTGACATTTAGTCCAGAGCAGAATTAGCTATTGTACGATGGACACAATATTACACCCATTTTATTGTAATACCAATACACCATATCTCTGCAATGAGTATTAGATTAAATTGTTTTGAGCCTACAGCAGTGATTAGGATATTGTTGTGGGAGTCAGATTTTAGTTTAGACATCCAGAGGGGATCAAGCACACCACACGCCACAATTATTCAGCGTACAAAATTACAGAAGAATTTATCTTTAAAGGAAACTCCTGGGTTCCGGTTCACTTCCGGGGCGAACGCTGGCGCTATTAGCAGCCGCTGCTCCGTGAAAGATTGTGATTTCCGATTTTAAACTATTTTATTTTATGCAAATCTTGTATGTTGGGTGAGATTTTCTCTGCTACCTTGCGACTGTGTCCGACATTGCACAAACTTGGCTGGACTGTACGCGACATCGCACAAACTAGGTGGGTCTGGAAATCGTCGCTAGTTGGATTCCTCTTGGCTGTGGCTATGGTGATTGGAAAATTATTTCTGTGGCTTGCAGCCACGGGTATTATTCTCTCTTCAACACTCCGCCCGGTGTCGTCTTTACATCGATACACAGCAGCGAAACTGCTGCAGTTACGTGTTCATCACAGTCAACCTCCACCTAATATGGCATTCAGTTTCACCGTTAAGCAGACGATACCCAACTCTATCTCTCCTCTAAACCTTTCATGACGTCTCTCCCTGCTGCTCTGGTTGAGTGCCTTGAAGAGTTAAAGGTTTGGTTTTCAAGCAATTTTCTTAAACTGAATAATAGTAAAACTGAAATTCTTCTTGTGGGTACAAAATCAACACTAGGAAAGGCAAACATTCCTTCTATTTTAATTGACAATCTTAATGTTCTTTTATCCACCCAGGTCAAAAGCCTGGGAGTCATTTTTGTAATACCATGTAAATTTTAAAATGCTAATTTAACCTACAAAGCACTCAACAACTTGGCACCTTCTTATCTTTTAGACCTTTTAGATATTCATATCTCGTCGCGTAACCTCTGCAGTTACACTTGTACTTCCATGTACACAGACAGTTTCTATGGGGTCACGAGCTTTCGGTTACGCAGCACCTTTTTTATGGAACCGACTTCCTGTCCGCAACAGCCAAGTCTCACAGTTTTTAAATCTCGCCTAAAAACCTGTTTGTTTAGACAGGCTTTTATGTAATTTTATGCAGTTTTCTGTCTGTCTGTTTTGTTTTTAAGCATTGTACTTATACTTTGACTGTAAGGTGTCCTTGAGTGCCATGAAAGGCGCCGTTTAAATAAAATGAATTAAGTATGTTAATATCAATATTACAATGAACAGTATTAGTACTGAAAATATTAGACAATTAAAGTCAATAACTCACCCCACAAGAAAAGGACTATTCCCAGGACCCCCAAAATCAAAACCATGGGAAGCATTTTAAAAATGTATGTTTGTAAGGATATTACAAATATTTTTGAATATATTCTATATATGTACCACACATAACATATTTAATATACGATTTTGAGTTTTTTTGTTTGTTTTTAATCAGCATTGTTTATTGTACAGGGTACAAAACCACTGGAAATGTTGTATAGGACCTGATTTAAAATAAATCTGATGCAACATATTAAATAAAAATAGGTCCTGTACATATCATTTTTGACAGTTTATGCCATACCTGTTGAAATGATTTGGTTGAATTATTTTGAAACTCTCAGGAGATGTAATGATGGAGTGATTATCATCCTAAAGAAACAGGACTAAATGTTTACACCTGTGATCATGAAGTCATTGGTGCTGGTCCATCTAAAGAACATTACTGGACCCTTGTTGGACCCTCTGCAGTTTGCTTAGAGCTTCCCTAGGCTGAAGCCTGTTCATTGATCCGGCCGTGCCTTCACCCCTATCATCCCAAACCTCCTCCTACCCACATAAACTCAGCTCTCTGTGCCCACCTCTGTCTGTCAGAGGATCACTTCTTAAAAAAATTCTCATTGAGCACCTAGCACCATCAGCACTGGTGTCCCACAAGAATGTATTTTCTTTTCCCACTGCATCAACAACTGCACCTCTAAAGACCCCTCTGTTTAGATCCCAAAGTTCACAGTTGACACCACACTTATCGGCCTCATTCAGGGCAATGACAAGTCAGCATACAGACAGGTGGTTAAGAGCTGGCTCTCTAGTGAAAACATTGAAGATGATTGAGAACTTCAGGAGGAACCCTGTCTACTCCATCCTGGACAACACTGTAACTACACTGGAGTCATTCATTGGGCGCTATCTCTCAGGACCTGAAGTAGGAGTTCTACTTGATTGTCAAGAAGACCCAGCAAAGGCTGTGACACACCTGTAACACACCCACACAGACAAACACCATTTATTGTCTACTCTGTATATTTATTATTATTTTTTATTTTGTATAATGTTATTTGCTAGTTAACCTATTTTTATTCTTCTTTTATTATCTGTGTCTTGTCACTGTCCTTCTTGTCATGCTGTGAAAGCTTCTATTACAAAAACAAAAACCTTGAAACGTGTAAACATACCTGGCAATTAAGCTCTTTCTGATTCTAGATGTATAACCTCATTGTTTCCTCAAACCATTGATCTTAATCCAGTGAGTAACATTACACATCATTACTTTGGCCATGGTTACACTATTACAGGTACTAGGAAGGCAAAGCTGGTGTATTGTCAGGTGGATATGATTTATATTTGGATTAATTCAAATTCCTGGGCCCTGAGAGGGTTCTGTTGCACAAGGAGAGATAATAACCGTGACAACTGTTACAAAGAATAGTTTTTGGGGGGGATTTTGGAGTTGAAATCATTCAACTCCATTATACACTTTTAGAAATGAAGGTTACAAAAGCAATTTTTGCTGATATCAACGTTTTTTAAGCAATGCTGTTTGGACACTTTCCCACTGAAAATAGATAACAAAATACTATTTGGATACTTCAGACTGGTTACGTCTTCTGTGTCTCACCTTGTCACCAGATGACGCCAACGTTAACCAAAGTTGCCCGTCAACATTGCTCAAAAGGTTGCCCTATGAATCTTGTTTCGGTATATTAAAATTGCATGTCTACCGACATGAAGCTGATTTAAACAAAGTGATTTCTGACTGAAGCTAATAAATTATGGTAAATAAGTTTATGGTATTTTTAAAACCTTATCATATCCAATTCCACTCATATGCTACGGTCCGCACGACAACAATGGAACAATGCTATCACGTCCATCACAATGACAACAGCAATAAATTGCTCCACATTTCCATGAAAGTTGAAGAACTGGTAATTACATGCGTAACGCTTGATACACTTGCTAATTATAAAAGACCTACATCATTTTTTTTTCACTCGGAAACTGTTGCACAAAATTGTGTGTTGTCTTGTGACTGTGCATTAGATTTATTTTGTATTTATTAGCTTGGACAGTGTTGATTTGAAAGGGTATTGTAGGACTATGCTCCAAGCATGGTTTCTTACACTGTAAAAAAAAAATTATGTACAGTGAAAAAACAGCAGCTGTGGTTGCCAGAATTCTACTGTAAAAAATACGGTACCAACATTTTTAGCTTTACTGTTTTAAGTTAAATTTACAGTTATTTACCGTAATTTCATTAACTGATATAATGTTAATATACCAACCTATTAAAGTACTGAAATTTGTTTTGTACCTTTGAAATACACTGATTACCACCAAATGCAGGTGGTGATGAGACAGTCACATGATAAACTAAAGCCCACAAAATTCTGTGTAATGACCACTGACTCTTAATGCAAAATTCAGTGTTAGTATCACGGAATCGTCAAAAATTCAGTGACAGGTATCAGCCGTGATCCACGCACGGATGTCTGGATTCATTTTCTATAAATTTACACTTTATCATTGTACCTAGCCTCATCTTTACCTTAAACCTACCCACTTCTGAACAATATAAAACACACACACACAGATAAGATAATAGCGCAGTCAAAAATATTTATTGCAAAAACTGACCAAAAGCAGTAAAAACAAAAGCACTCCAAACAAGTGTTGTGTTTCAAGTCCTTCTAAAGCCATACAATGTCTTTATGCGAAGAAGAGATTAAAATACAAGGTTTTAATCGCTGAAATTATCCCGCTCTGTTAACGCTCACATCTCATTCAAAAAGACACTCTAGTCCTGTTGAATGACACAATCGGCCATGAGATACACAATAGCCAATAGCATTTCTCAACAGCATGATGCGATTGCAATAGAAATTTACAACCAAGGCTGGCGTAAGGGTTCTCCTGGCAGCATTTTTGTAATTTTCGCAAAGCAGCAGCTGCAGCACCTTTTTAATAAATAATGTCGGTAGTTGTATGTGCCGGTTTATCTTGTGTTTTATTAAAGGATGGTAGGTTTAGGGGCAGGTGTTGGGTTACGGTCTCATAAATGTATAGTTAAAGAAATATAAATAAAACGGTTGTGACTGATAACAGTGAAAAATCACACCCCAATACATATGCAATAATGCCAATATCATTACCCATCATCTGAATCCAGTTATCCATGTGTGGATCACAGCGGATTGCATTGTAATCTTTTCCGCGAGCCCATCACAGCCCATTTCGACGATTCCAAGATAAAAACAAGGATTTTGCGTTAAGAAAGAAAGGAGGTGCTCAGTGTCATTCACTCAAACACTAAACTAAAAAATGCAATAAACATTACATAAACAACATTAGATATAACATACAACCCTAATAAATGAAATAAAAAGTAAGAAGAAACATAGTGATTTAAAATATGTTTCCAGCAATTAAAAAATCATAGTTTATTTTGGCTGAAGCACAATGATAGACATTGTTTTAATATACAATATTTAATCTACAAAAGAATAGAACTTTTGCCACTTTTCATGTCTTGAAAATTATTTGACAATATATTTGCTTATAGGCTATATCATGATGCGTGTAGTATTATACTTAGTAATATATTTCACCAAGTTTTATTACATGAATAATATATGGTGCTATGTGTAAATAATATTTAAACAATAAATATAGGAACATGCTTTCATTTATAAGTATATTGTGATGTGTGTGTGTGTTGCCATGACTTTAACAAATCCAATTTTTCACAAATCCAAAGATTTTAATATTTAATATGAAATGTGAATGTTTCAGCTCCAACTCATGCAAGTTATTACATAAAAGTAATGCAGTTTAATTCATATTTATTTTATATGTAAGCTATCAATATATAGTAATGTATTGTAAAATATAAGAGCTTATACGCTAAAATGTTCTGTTTATTATTTCCATGTATTTTTGTTTCATAAGTAGTCAGAAGTGTGTTAGTTACAGTCAGGTGTTTGTTGAGAGGCGTGGAGGTAGAAAGTGCCTGATTATTCTCACAGCTCATGGGAACTTTGAAATAGCAGACAAGGACAAGGTTGTACATACACAGAGATGCTTCCTGCCATCGTTCTACGTAACTCATGTGGTGGAAGAGAGGCAGGAATGTTGGACTTTTTCTTCACTGCTGCATTCTTATTGTTGTTGGCAACAGTCCCACAATTTTAAGTATGATTTCTGAGTCTTGACATAATTACTGTCTACCGCAGTAAACAAGGTGTACATTTGGAAACCAGTGATTAGAGAGCTGTTAAAAGTATAATGTACTCAAAAGTGAAACGGATACCCATTTGACTATTTCTTCTGTGGGGAATAAATGTATATTTCAGAAGAATTGGCTAAGAAATGGCTATTGTTTTTATATAATTAATATACCCTGTGTGCCGTTTTATATTTATTGGGTTGGAAGACAAACACTACCAGTCAGCAAGTTTTATAATGTTTCTGAAATGTCCTTCTGCTCACTAAACCGACATTTATTTGACTTCAAAATACAGTAACACTGTAGTGAATGGTAGTGTATAATGTAATTTCAGATAAGTGATTTTTCTATTTCTCTGAAGAATCCTAAAAAAAAAAAAACAAATCAGCATATTAATGATTTCTAAAGGATTGTGTGACACTGAAGACTTTAGCTTTGTATCACAGGAATAAATTGCATTTTAAAAAAATAGAGTAAAATAGGAAGCAGTTATTTTAAAGAGTAAAACTATTTCACAATATAGCTGTCGTTGTATTTAAAATTAAATGCAGGCTTGGTAAACAGAAGATAATTCTCTAAAAAAACATAAGAATGACACATGACTTCATGGATCATTGAAGAAGTATGCGAGCATGATGTCCAAACAAACTAACTTCCTTTTGTTTTAAGCTTTTATTAGGAGTCATTAAAGCTTTTTAATAAATTGGTTGATTCGGTTTAATCAGCTTAGAAATGAAATCATTCAAAAATAAAATGAAAAGCTGAACATCAAAACAGCTTTTAGAGACTTCATCTCAGGTTAGAACAATTTTAGTGTAGCTGACATTATTTAAAATCCAAAATTCAAAACAAACTATTAATTTATAGAAATAACAAATTGATATTAAAAATAACAAATTGATATTTTACAATGCTGCACTGCATTTTGAAATGTATCTGTCACGAGTGTGTGTATATTCCATACACGAAAGGAGACGTCAGAGCAATTTAACACATTTAATATTAATCAAAGCGGCAGTATTACACACATCATACAAAGTACATCAGAAAACATCAAAACTACATCAAAACAGGTTAATTAACAATAGGGTCCATAGTCATCAAGGGCATTCTGCCTACAAGACACAAGGAAAGCTCTAAAAAATCATGGCCTTAATGTCCTGGTGAGAGACGACTTCTCTTATAGAGAAATAAACCAATACAGCTGTGAATGACACACCCAAACTCACATGCCTGAGCACAAAGTATTCAAACAAGCGTGACAGCCGCATTCTTTGAGACTGGATTTTTCCCCCTTTTGCATAACAAAGCACTGTCTTGTTTTCCTTGTAATGCGGCTTCTCCTAAATTGATGTTGTGCACATCAGCTGCAACACCCTGGTCATCAGGTTTGAAAGAAACCAGGAAGTTTACTGCAAGTTGCAATAAATATAGGTATTGTATGTGAATTTATGAAATAATATGAAACTGCTTCATGTAATTTCCACTTCACTTCTCTGTATTGTTTTGAACTTTTTATTTGTTAGAAATTCATTTCAATCAACATTTATTAATTATTTTTTTTATTTAATATTAGTATTATAATATTATATTTATATTAATATTAGTAAAAAAAACATCTAACAAGTGTGCAAAAATGTTTAAATAATATTTCAATTGTTTTAAAATTTCCATAATAATGAACCCAACTTTTTGAAAAATTAATCACAATTAATTGAATCCAAAATAAAGGTTTTTATTTACATAATATATAAGTGTGTACTGTGTTTATTTATTATGTATATAAATACACATATTCAGTACATATTTACATGCATATACATTTATATATATATATATATACACATTTCTGAAATGCATGCATATATCTGTATTTATATAATAAACAGTACACGCTCATAAACAAAACCTTTTATTTGGACACGATTATATGCAAGTAATCATTTGACAGCACTAATTTAATTGTTATTCTTTACAAATTGGTGATATTTAATGGTAATGTAAAAAAATGAATTATTATTAATTATTATAGTCCAGTAAGTGGTAAGTATTTTGAACAAATATATTTTGGACATAAATATAAAAAAGCTAAAAGAAATCAATTAGTCCTTTATAACAATAATGTCAGCAGTGGGGAAACTGTGTAACCAGGTTTGATTTCTCATTAATAAATATACTAATATCCAAATCCGCAATATTCCTTCAAATTATAACACAGATGTATTAAATCCAAAGGTTGCAGTGAGGCCTAAACACATGATTCTAAAACAGGATCTACAAATGTTGATTCAGTAAAAATATGAACTATAATCCACAACTAACTGATGATGACAACAGCAGCAGCAAATTAAGCCAAAAAATCTGAAACAATGATAATATTTTAATAACAATTGCCTCAAAACCTGCAATGCATACTGGGAACTTACATAATAGCCTACTGTTTAAAATAAAATTGGGCACATCTGTGAACAAAACGTTTCGAGTATTCTTGTACACACAAATTCCTACCAGGCTACATCTTTACATATGTCATGATTGTTTTTTGTTTTTTTTACAATGAATGTATAAAATGGGATTTTCTGTTTTCTGGGATTGCAGACATGCATGCATCTTATCTGGAGTAATTTAGTGCTCTCCGGGAATCTGAAACATTCATAATATGTATCTTCATCCCATCACTTCATGCTCATAGCTGTTTCTTGCGTGTGATTGGCAGAAAACAATTTTCTCTACTCTGATCTGTTTAGAAATGTAGCTATTTTATACTGCATCACGTGATGTTTACCAGCAATGCTTATCTGAGTTTGCGTAAGAGCAGGGAGTGACTCTAATTTAATTGCCTGAGAGAATTTACTTTATGTTTGCAGGTGTATGGGCAGCGTGAAGACAAAGAGAGCCTGACTCACCTGCACTGGCAAATCCCTTTTAATAAGAGAAACTTCCTTATCTTTTGTCTTAAGATCAAATCGTGTTCATGCTAGTATCACTCATGGCCCCTGGTTTGCTGATTTTAGAAATATGATTTAAGCCATCTTTTGGTAAATAATAAACTTAACATAAAAAAATGAATCTTGCATTGCAAGATGTATTTACATTTGTGAACACAGACTACCCGATCTCATGAATGTGATTAAGTCAAATAAAATAAGTGTAATTTTCATTTTATTTTCCGAACTATTTATAAGCATTTTCATGAGACCGGGCTGAGTCAGACGATCAAGCAAAGCTAAATTAAAGTGACATCATGCAAATCAAAATTCCCGTATTCTTTACAAGAAAAGCCACATGTTTATTGAAATGTATATGCTATATAATAATAAATAAATCCAAATGTATAAATTGAAATTTATGAAATGCATGAAACGTAGGATTGTTTCTGTTGTTTGATCTTCACTTTTTTAAACTTTAAACGAATTCATATTAATATAATGACTTTTCAGTTTAAGATTAAAATTCTGCGTTTGGAAAAAACTGCAACATTTAATAAAATAAATCTGCTATACAGACTTTAAACAATAATATATGCATAGTTAACAAAAAAGTTTCAAGATTGTTTTAATGCGAATTTTATATGCAAGTTTAAAACGGTTAGTTCTAATGAATAGCCTACTATTAAAAGTGCCATAAGAAGAAACACCCACATAGCCCATCACAGAGAATTAAAGTGGTTTACTTTGTACATTCAGTAGGCTACTGTATGCATGAGTGTGCAGAGGTTGAGGGACAGTCAGTCTGCTGTTTGTAGGTGTGTCAGTGTAAGAGTGGCACCTTGTGGTTGATTTTACCTGTGCAACATGTTTCTGGATCAACATCTTTGTTGACCCTGGAACAACATTGTGATTAACCAGTCAGATTTTATAGTTTTTGTGAAGTTTAGGCTTGTAATCAGTGTTTGGTGCTTGTACATCAGTGTCATCCATCATTTCTTCTCTTTGGGGATTACTCATGGGTAAGTTTAGGTTTAGGTTTAGGTGTAGGGATATGGTCAAGATTAAATTCTCTTGATTAAAATTTTGTTCCAGGGTAAACATTGACCTTGCTATAGGCACACATCTAACTCAGAAATAATCAGTTTAGGGTTCGAAAAATATACTTTGATTAAACCAACTAGAGTACATTTGATGGATTTCTATTAGACTTTTTGTAAGTTTGCGAGTAAAGATAATTTCGACTTTCACTTATGCAAATAATATATATCACCCAATTATAATAAGCCAGTTCTCTGAAATAGCGGGTGCATTTCATGAATCTCCTGTTTGGAAAGCATACCTTAGCTACATAGACAGAGGACAACTTACAAATTCTGACAGTGGATGGACATCCAGTCGAGAGGAGAAGAGAAAGGATGCTTGTTGGGGTACAGAGGAAGAAGACGCCAAGGACAGAGGCGCATATCAGAAATAAAGGCCACTATTGTTGACAATTCCAGTGACTAAATGGTGCAGCTAAATATTGGGAGATGACAATATCCTCAACACTGTAATTCAAACACTTCGAAATGGTCTCTTTCAGTCAATATCCCACACACAGTAATGTGTACATTTGTACTTTTAAAAGGATTTACGACATACATAAGAAGATATTCAAACTACTGACACAGTTTACTTTACTAACAGTGGGCACTTTTATTTTGGCAAAACGACTAAGCATTTTGAAAGCTTTGTCTCAAAATTAGATCATTATCATTTACTGTGATATCCGTTTTCTCTCCGGCCCACCACCAGTGTAAGCTTCATCGTGAAAACTTCTAATTCTCTCATCAACGCAGTCCACAAAATAGACTTTATCTTGTGGTTATTTTGGGAAAAACAGTAGGGGGCGCTCTACCGCACTACGAGTTACCGTGAGGTCGGTTTTTAATCTATCTATTTTATCTATAACTCGGGCAGCGATATTGAATAAATTAATCTCTATAATGTTTTAATCAATTAGCTAAAATATTTTACATTTATAGAATGATTGCATATTAACATTTTAGTTAGCGGGTGATGTCATACTAGGATGCACACGTGCGGCAGAGAGCCGGCGTCAGCTTTTTGTCACGCGCTGTCAGTCTGTGTCTCTGTTCAGAAAAGTGCACTAAGAAAATAAAGAGATTAAGATCCCAGATAAGGGCGAGAAGAGTGGAGGCGAGTGACGCTTGTTTAAACGGCGTGTTTCCCCGTGTCCTGGTTGTATCACGGGCGGGGATTCACACCTGTGTGGCTTACCTGGGAGCGGAGCACGCGGCGGCAACGCTTGAGGGATCAGACTGACTCAGCCCGTCTGCGAGAGTGAAGCTACATACAGCATCAGCACTTTTAGGCAAAGGGTTCGCGGCAGCAGGTCAAGCCGGTGCATGCCTTCACACTATAGCTGTCCTTCAGGTGATCCAGGATGAGCAACAGCGAGTGAGCTCAGATGACCTCACTGAGCTCGGGAGGGCCGCTAATTTAACGGTCTAGACGTCGTTGATATGACCCCAGAACATCAGTCCTCTCATCTTAAGACACAGAGCAGGGACTTGGGTATTAGTGTATGAGTCTGGAAGTTAAGAAGGTTCTTGTCCCAAGAGGCTTCTCGAGGGGATATGATCCCAGCTAACAAAATTACGTAACTGTCACGTAACTGCAACGTAGTCTGGTGACCAAAGTTTCGTCGTAGCGACGTTACTAGTTACGTCGTGGAAACCGGAAAAGTGAAAGGTGCCTATATGTCACCAGTTAGTAAGGGCGACGTAGTGGCAACGTCATGCATCAATATTTTTGTGCTGATCAGTTGGTGTTATTTTTATTTTATTTTATTCATTTTCTATGGGCGGACATGCAGTTTAATCTAATTTATGTCCTCATAATATGCCCAAACTAACG
>JAUMHR010028788.1:0-13001 GCA_032361145.1 Enteromius fasciolatus
CCAGACCCAGCGATCGGCTGAATGGATTCAAAAACGGTAAAACACATCTGTATTACTCTAGGGATGTTGGAAAATGACCCTATTTCCAAAAAAAGTGGAGTGTTCCTTTAATTATTTAGTATATTTGAACTGAAAAAATCTAAATCTCAGTGGCTGGTGTTTCCCACCCCGTCACATGGCTTTTAATCGTGTCATTGTTTCATAATCAGCTGTGTTTTTGTGGATTATAATGTGAATACTGGGTGTGAATCTGAAATATATCTTAATTTTAGCTAATTTTTATTTCTAATAATTTCTTTGGAAGTTTCTACCAAAAATTATAATTGAAACTTTTTTTTTTTTTAGAATTCTCAGTTGAAATCACAATTCTGTTTCTCGTTTCCACCACAGAATGAAAAATAAGGTTAATTTGCTACATTTCTTCTCAGAATTTTTTTCTCTCATTGGGAACGTTTTCTTTTAAAAATAAAGATTTTTTTAAATAAAGTACTACGATGTTTACTGATTCTGAGTTACTGAGTTGATGGAAGTGCTTTTCTAATTCTTGTAAAATAAAAAAACAATTAGGCAACATCTGAATATTCTATAGAAACCAGGAGAACCTGAACTTCCCATCATGACCTTAAATGTTCAACCTTGCCCTTATCCATAGATAGATGATGTTGCTACTAATTGCATCTTTTAAAAGGCAGTGCGCTCTCACCCCAGAAATGACCCACAATGTAAAAGATGATATCCCATTATCGTAACGGCATAATGTGTTTCTTTTTATCCACATAGCACTTTGGCAGGAGGACGGGGAATTACAAACTTGGTGCACAGAGGATGTTTTGTGAACCCTGAAATTAAGACTGCCAAACTGTGTGCGAGACGTTCCTGTAAATTGTAAACTCATGCTTGTACATCTCTGCTAACGCTATTAGGACTAAGCTCTGCCATCTGTGTAGTGTTTTACAGTGAATGCATTTCAGTTTATTGATTTGTAGTCTGGAGTGTATCAAAGATGGAAAGTGTAGGTGTTGTATAAAGCATCTCAAATGTTTGGAGACTCTTAGTTGAGTCATTTCTGTTGTTCAGCACTGTTTGAACTCTACTGAATATGCTTATATATAATTTTAGCAAGTATTTCTTTATAAAAGTAAACAGACTATAACTTTTGTAATTCTAATAGGATGGAAGATCTACAGAATATAACAGAAGAGAATAAGAGCTACCGTTAACCATTGCTTATTGAGTTAAATTGCTAAAGAGTGTCAATTTGAGTTGCTCTTTTTAGCTAGCCTTTGACATTTTTATAAATAAAGAATATAAATAATTAATTTCTGTAACAAGTGAGGTAGATCAGTTCAATCACTAAAATACATGAATAAAATATATTACTAATATATTCAGTGTTTTTATGCTGTGATTGGCACATGTGACCACGGTAGTATCGAAAAAATGTGATATTGCGGTATGACGGTATTTACAATACCGTTACATTCCTAGTTATTTACCTAAGAAAAATTATATTTGGTGACTATAAATATATGCACCAAATTTTATTTTATTTTATTTGTTTTAATAAATCCATATTTTTTTATGACAGACACCATTTAAAGGTTTATACTTCAAAATAAATATTTTAAATTATTTAAAAATATAGTTTTGTAATTGTAAATTTAATTTAATTTCTTTTCATTATAAAACATTTAATTTATTTAATTTTAATGTTCTTTATTAAAGTAGAGTACCAACTGAATCTCATGTGGGCTATATTTTACAACACTGAAAAATTTTTTGAAAAAAATTGGCATGCACTGTATTTGATAAAAATCCAGAATAACCTTTATCGAATCAAATCAGAATCAAATCTTGTCAAAACCCAATTGCATGATTGTGATATTAGGATAAGAAATCTAACAAATACAATTTATTAACAAACTATAGCTCGTGTGTGTGTATACAGGAAGAACTAAACGGGTTTCTTTTTTCTTGTTGTTGCTGAAGCACTGGAATGGAAAGGCTGATAGATGTCAATCGTACTTCAGAAATGGAATATTCTGGTACAACAGAATTGTTTGAGAGCTTTTATTCTTTCTGCCTGTCTAAAGCCGGCTGCGTTGAGACTGACACTGATTTACTGAACCCACAAGCACAAGCAAACACCCACAAAGGATTGATTGATGGATTTAACCTTCATCCAGCATAAGCAAACTCATGCACACACAGCCTATCGGCATTGTGATTACTCACTCACGCTGGCAGCGGTGTGCTCTCGATGGCTAAACTCCTCCCCGGCTATTGCTCTTGAGTTTTTATCTCTTGGATGCCCATGGAACCAGACACCACACTAATACCATCATCATCACACTCGTTTTCCCTTAAGAATTAGCTTTAAACACAATAACACGCTGCAGAGGGGTTTCTTAATGGCAAGTGTTCAGGTTTCATTATCTGAGATGGTGCCTGTAGGACAGTGAGGGTGTAAAAAGATTAAGAGTTCTGTGTTTGGGTTGCAGGGGGTTTGTCCAGGACACACACTTACTTTAATGCAGATGAGACTAGATTTCAAGCCAGTTTATCCTTGAGACTTTTTAAGAATGTCTTTAATGGATTCTGAAGGTATGATTAAATAGCTGCGGGTCGCTGTATGATCACTGCTGCTATTTCCCAATCCTATCTGGAGATAAATCAAGCATCAGTGTCATTATGGTCTACTAACTAGTCAAATAATTAATAGAGATCGACCGATATATAGTTTTCCCGATATTTAAGCATTTTCACATAATCGGGTATCGGTTTTGTAATATCGGATATTCCGATGAACGCTGCCATCTTTTGCGCGTTTTGAGAATTGCGCACAAATAGGGCGAGCTGTTCAAGAAGATATCATTACTTGCATTGCTTTAATTGATTAGCCTTATTTAACACAACAACCGTTAATGCATAATGATATTTGAATGGCTGATATGTAGGTTATGGACTTTGACTCTTAATAGAGTCAAGAAGTGTGTTGCACACCGAATAAAAAGCGCACCTGCTGTGCCATAGAGTAGAGACCTGCGATTTTTTGGTCCCGCTCCCGCAAAAAACTTTTCAGAACATAAAAATACAGTTAGAAATAGGCTGATAATTTTGCAATGAAACAAAATAATAATGAACATTGATTTCTCAAGTGGTCAAACAGAAAAGCATTTGGCCTAATACTGCTTCAGAATGTGCATTAGCCTTTTTTTCCTTCAGCAATGTAGAAAAAACAAGTACAACTTCGCTTCCATCTGTGTCATGCTCTTCAGACATTGTGCCTCAGTGTGGGTCTATAGTTCCGCGCATGAACCACGCGAGAATTAGCTTCCGCACTTGCGCCTGTAAATTGTTTTTACTTTATTCGTTCTTGTTGCTTTTGTGCATATAATTTAAATAACAGAATATTTGTTTTTATTCAATTAATTTTAAGATAAATCCATTTTGCGGGAGTCCCGCGAATAATTATATTCTCCCGCATCCCGCACTAACATGAGGACCTTACCGCCCACGCCCGCATTCACCCATCAGATCTTGTCTCGCGGTAGTGCAGGTCTCTACCATAGAGCCCCATTTGCATAGTTTTATATTAAATTACATTATGTTTGCCTCTCAAATGGTCGCTAATGTACATATTAACACCTCATCTCAATAGACGTTTCCAACAGGTTGAACATCTTTGTCTATAGATGCATCTTTTAATTTTTACATTTATTTTTTCATTTTACTTTCAAATTTAAGTTTTAAGAATGTATTATATTTTCATTTATTATTTTTAGGGCCAAGTAAAATATTTATATGCGATTAAATTGTGATTAATTTTGATTAATTAATTACAAATTAATTAGATATTTTTTTTAATCGAGTACCGGCCCTAATTATTTTATATAAAGATAAAATAATTTAAACAGAAATACTTTATATTTTCTTTTATATAATTTTTTTCATAATTTACTCACGTTCATGGCTATCCATATCTGAATTAATAATTTTCTTATGTTGAACACAAAAGAAGATATTTTAAAGAATGTGGCTAACCAAAAAGTTAATGGTAGCCATTGACTTCCATAGTATTTTTTTAATACTATGGATGTCAATGGGTACCGTCAACATTTTAGTTAACAACATTCTTTAAATTACTTCTTTTGTGTTCAACAAAAGAAAGAAACTTATGCATGTTTGGTACGACTCAAGGGTGAGTAAATGATGACAGACTTCGTTTTTGTGTGAATTATTCCTTTAAGTAGCTTCAAAGCAGTTGGATACTTTTCCAAAGGGTACTTTTTCTGTGTTTTTAAATGCTAAAAATAACAAATAGCTTCCCTCACATAGGTATGAACTCCCACTGAATAGAGTTTGCTATTTAGGCGCCTGAGAAATGAATTTGTGATTCTTTTTGTATTTTGCAGACCTATTGAGAGATCCCAGTCAGAGCATCATGTCATTTATAAACTACTGAAAGGAGTCCACAGTCTGACCTCGCAGCTGGGCTCGCAGGACCTGAAACAGATTAGTGCCGTCACCACCGTCGAGACCTGGGACCGCGGACAGATCAGTGAGATATCACACATAGTCACACTTTTAAAGGAATAGAGAACATACACGTAGTTCACCCAAAAATGTATATTTGCTGAAAATTTATGCTATCAAAGATGTAGTTGAGTGAGTTTTTTTTTATCAGAACAGATTTGGATATATTTAGTGTTACACCACTTGCTCGCCAGTGGATCCACTGCAGTGTGCCTCTATCCATAATATTGCAGAAGTGATGGTTTAAAGTTAAAATGTCTTAATGATTGATTTTTGTTTTTACAACCTCATAAGACACAAGTGGATGGACTGGTCGTGTGGGTTACTTGTGGATTACTGATGTGGTTTTAGCAGCTGTTTAGACTCTCATTCTGACGGCACTGCAGAGGATCCATTGTTGAGCAATTGATGTAATGCTACATTTCTTCAAATCTGTTCTGATGAAGCGGCTCATCAATGTCTTGAATGGCCAGAGGTGAGTACATTTTCTACTAATTATAATTTTTGGGTGAACAATTTCTTCAAAGTGAAAATTCACCTTAAAATAAAAATGATCTCATTCAAAACCCACGTGACTGCATTTGTTAAGCACTATAGAAGTGCATAAAAATGTTTTTTAAAAGAACATTACAGCCATTTATTTTTTCAGTTTGATGGAGGTAAAGGACAAAACAGCATCATTAATTTATCATAAAAGTAGTTCATATGACTATGCACTGTATGCAGTTTTCAGAAGTAATACAAGAGCTTTGTGTGAGGAACCAAATTAAATTCAAAGAGTTATTGCTTATGAGGTATTGTAAAGTGTTGCCCGTAAGTCTTAGTATATAACATAAGAGTAGCTGAACGAATGCCTTAACAGTGTAAAAAAAATCACATGGCAGATATATAATAAAATCTATCATCTTTGTCATCCACTGTTTATCTTTTTGCATGATGGAAGATGGAAATCATCTAAAAAAAAAAACTGAATCATGCTGCTTTAAAAGCTTACAATTTCTAGTTCAGGTTTATCCGCTTCAAAACATAATAGTGCTTTTATACAGTATAGGCTTCATACTACTTCATTGTCTTTATCTAATGCAGACATTTGCATAACATTTGGCTCAATCCCCAAAGAAGAAGATTCTCTCATCCAAAAATTCATATGTTATGTATCAGTGGCTTCATGCAACACAATCTATCAGGACAAATCGAACACATTTTTCAGTCTCGCCTGTGAATATTGTCAAGTGTTTGGATGCATTTCTAAAAGGTTGAGAGCCCAACCCTGGCATGTGTGATTTTCTATCGACGTGTTCATTCGTCTGCTAATCTGTGCTCAATAACAGCTACGTATTCTTTCAGGGCCACTAAGCAAGAACATAAAGGAAAGACAATTTGATGAAAGTATGAATCCGTGCCTCCACACCGATGGTTACTGTTTTGCAAACGTCTGGTGTTTTGGAGATGGAGATTTCTTTATTGATTTGTCTAGAAGGGCGGTAATAGCTGTGGTTTGTTGTATGTCACAGATGGATGGGGGGAGGGTGGGTGGGGCTTTGTTACGGACGCAAGTTTTAGCTGCAGATGATTACAGAGCATAAACACTGTGATTTGCTGTTAACAGGCTGAAAAGTTTGCGTGTGAGGAGTGAGAGATGTTGTGGATTGTTTTTACTAGTGTATGGAGAGTTTGCTTTCAGAGGTACGGGTGGGTGGGGGTAAGAGACAGACTCTCTGTACTTATCACAGGCTATTTGGTGGTTTTAAACGCGCATATGTGAGAGAGAGATACTATACTCTTAAACATATTGAAAAACTGACATGTTAAATATAAAACTATTTTAAAAAAGCTATATATTCGTATACAGTAGTCATACATTGGTATTATAGGGCCGCGCATCCTAAAGTTTGCTGCTCAGTCTAAAAATCAGACAAGGTTAAAATCGAAAGTAGATTTGTAAAAAGTAAGTTATGGACATAAACGAACACGTTAAATATAAAAGTATAGATAGTCAAAGTTTATATTTTTGGAGTAAAGTGAAGTGAAACGGATAAGTCACAGTGCTCCGGACCACGCGTCCCACGACGAGCCCTGTTTAAAACTGATAACTTATCAACTGCATTTTTTTTATATCATAACGTTGATGAAGAACAAGCAACAATGTTTATTAGTTAATGTGCTGTAAAAGAAAACTAAATGCTGGTGACCATGCCATTTCATGTTCATTCATAGCTGTTAAAGATGTCTCTTTTAGAGCTAATCAGGTCTGGACTGGTAATCTGGCATACCGGGCAAATGCCTGGTGGGCCGACGCACTTGGGGGCTGGTCGATATAATATGATTTAATAATATGATTTATTTAATGTATTTATTTTGTTAATTCGCCAATGACCGGCCCATAAAGCAGGGAGAGCGGCCCATTGGTTCATTTTCCATACTGACACTGGGCTGGCCTAATCATCTCTTAACAGGCTCCACGGTAGAGTATCTGAGACACGAATCGCAGCCCATTGGTTGACTTTCTTAAAGGACATTGAGCTAGTCCAATGAAATCTCAGGCCATGCCCTGCCTCCCTCCTGGCCAGCCCTCATCTCCCCTTCATCTGCTATGTAGAGTTCGACCGGAGTTTGAGATGAGTCCGTCTATAACAATGAATAAACCAGAAAAGAGCAAGTGGGGTGCAGAGAAACTACGTAAGAAAAGACGTAAAAGCCTACAAGTGGAAGCCGCAAAATGTAAGGAGCTTAATAACAGAAGCTCACATGAAGGGGAAACGGAGGAATCTTACCTGTCCTAATGCCTGCGCGCACCACAACTGTAGAATACTTGAACACGTTTTAAAAACAGCGAAATAGTCAAATGTGTACATAAGGTTTCACAAATGCAAATTAATCTAGTTTAAATATGACCTGATGTTTTATTTTTATCCTATGATATGGGATGTTATTGCACCAACTTGTTTTGAGTTTGTATTAAACAGAAATAGCCTACCTAACTTTCAATATTAAATACACCAGTACTGTATCAGTGTTTGCGTTCTTTGTGGAGGTCTTTGCTGTCCTATAGTGTGAAGATTGCTGGCAGAATTTAAAATAATAGTAGTCTATATGTACAGTTACCTACTTTATTTGGGGGATATACAGTGTGTGTATATATATATATATATATATATATATAATACAGCTCTGGGAAAAAAAATAAGAGACCACTGTAATTTACTGTACTCCTAAATCAGTATCTCTCTGAGTATGACAAGCTTTTCTTTGCAAGTCTTTGTTAAATTTCTACACAAACATAATTCATTCTGTTTATTGAGGTAGTTATTTGGTGAGCACCTGAATCCAATTGTATGTAATGGGAAATGTATAAAAAGCACTGCTGTAATCAACACTATACTCTTGCAGTGTGACCAGTTGGATGGTAAAAAATGCTAGAAGTCTTTTAAAACTAATTAGGAATTTAAAAAAACACTAAATATGCCAAAAACAGTGAAAAGAAAGGAGTCAAGAAAAAAGGGCTCAATCCTAGCTTAGGTACAAGGATTCAGTGAGCGTCAAGTTGCTTCTATCCTTAATATTTCAAAGACGGCAATTCACAAAAAATGAAACAAACATGCATTGTTTTGTATTGGTGGTGTATTTGTGAGATTACCCAAAAGAAACTGATTTTTCTGCAGTGGTCTCTTATTTTTTTTCCAGAGCTATATATATATATAGCCTATATATATAATTTATATATATATATATAAAATTGGTAACCTGCTTTTCTGATTGTAGAATGCAAATAGAAAAAAAAGAAAAATAACATATTCATTTATATGTATTTATATATTTATTTAAATTGAATGCGTTTCTACTCACCCTTGTGGTGACTTCAAGTTTGAGCATTCCCTGTGCTTTTCTGTGAGGCTAAGAAACGGGAAAAAGAATTAGTGAATAACTGTGTTCTCTAATATTAAAATTGTTGTGTTTGTTGGTTTGCATGTTACTATTTTATTATATGTTTATTTGTTCACAGAACTCTTCTGAAGACAGATGAGACTGGGACTGATGATGCCCTATGTGATGTTCAAGTTCAGTTTATTTATAGAGCACATTTAAAAGTCTAAAGTCTAAACATCTAAAGACTTTAAAGCAAAGACTAAGCGCCAGCAGCAGAAAGTGAGCCGATGCCTTTTCCAATCATCATGACTTGCCTAAAATAAAATCAAGGTAGCCTACATAATAAAATAATTCAAGCATATAAAAATGTTTTAACAAAAGTGCGCTAGCATATCCACATGTGTTCAGAGACTGGAAGCTCGCTCCAGGACACAGAATCACCAACGAAGATTAGAAACGTTTTCGGATAAGAAAGCATTGCATTCTGGGGAAACTCAGAAACACAGCTCGCTGCCTTCACTCTTCTCCAGAAACAGCGACAGCAGCATAGACAAACGAATTACCATTACATTGGTGCTGAAACAGCATGGAATATAAATGTTATAAATAAACGTATACGAATATAAACACGCAGATAACAGGCCACCACTAATATATATATTTATATAACCATAAAGACTGTTTTGATGGGTGTAGTTACATTTGAAAAAGAAGAAGAAAAAACAAACACTTACCTGAATGAAGTAAAGTTGTAGCACCAAAAAATGAGTCTGTGAGGAAACACAGAAACAGAACATGAATGATAAAGTGAAGCTAATTAAAATTACTTTTTAAACTTAATGGACAAAAATATGTAAATTCTGTTGCAGTAGTTTGAAATGTTACAGTGATCTTTCTTACCTGTAGCAAACACTGAGACACTTCTGAGGGTTAAGTTAAATATATACCTATTAATTAATTTTCAGACTAATTTTAATTTATTGTGTAACATGTAAATTTTGACATAAATGAAAACGGGGCTATTAGAGATGCAATTTTAGAAGTATTTTAAAACAACACCCTGAATGTTCAGCTGATGATGCATATGACCTTTACCCAACATGTAATGGCAAAAACTATAGCTAAGGATCGTTTTCATCAGCCTAATACTTAATATGGCCCCTAACATGTAGGGTGTATTCAGGTCAACTATAACAGACAAATCAAAAATGATAAAACATTAAGTTCAAGTTCAGTTTATTTATAGAGCACATATCCAAAAGCCACACGACTGACCAAAGTGCTGTACAATTGGCATTAAGGTCAAGATAAAGGGAAAAAGAAAAAAGAAAAATGCACAGTCAAACATTTTAAACGTTTTTAAAATTGACTTAAAGATGGATACAGAAGGGGCCTCAAGGGTAGCTTATTCCACAACCGGGCCTGACCACTGAAAAAGCTTGATCCCCTCTGCACGATAGCCTAGACTGAGGGACCAGCAGGAGATTCTGATCACTGGATCTTAGATTTCTTGGGGACGTATAGGGGTGTAATAGTTCAGAGAGATAGCTAGGAGCATTGTTATGTAAGGATTTATGCACCAATAAGAGAACTTTAAAATTAATTCTAAACTGAACAGGCAGCCGGTGCCCTTCGGTATAGGGGTGATATGAGTGTCTTTGTGACTGGTTTTGAGGAATCTAGCTGCAGCATTCTGCACTAATTGTAGACGAGTAATTTGGGATTTTTAAATACTGCAATACAGTGAGCTGCAACAGTCTAGGCGTGATGTACTGTAATAAAAGCATCTCTAATGATTTAGGGTTTAAAAAATGTTTGATTTAGGAAAGTAAACAGAGTTGATAGAAACTGGATCCAACAACAGTTGTGTTTATCCAACTTTAAAAACTCATCAAAATTGTAAGACGGATACAGTATATATCTATCATGTTAATAATGTGAGAAGTTTCATTTTACATTTGACATTCTGCCTTTTACTTACAAGTGATTACAAGACCTCTGTAAAAGAGAGAAGCTGTTTGGCGCCTAGTGCAATGGGATCATACTGAAACGTCTCCATGTTATGAATATAATCAAGGTTGGTTGAGGGAACGAGACGCTGCGCCACAATGCTTTGTATACACCCCTGCATGAACACGCTCTAAATCTGCTGTACAGTCTGTCCAATGGAAAGGCGTGACATCATATGCGGGTGACGTCAGAGACCAGGAAGCATAAAGAAATGTACGGCAAAGCCGGTATCAGCTTCACACTCATAAAGATCTGCGCTGGCACAGATGCCAGAAGTGTGTTAATGAGACGCAGCATTTGCTTTGGAGCGAAATACCTACACTGTCAGAGTTTCAAGTTCCTGCCCTGTGTCTATGTCTCAACATACACCACTAGGACGAGAGGACTGATTACCCTGGGATCATACCAATGTCTAGGCCATAGAACCTGTTGAAGGTAGTATTGCAGATGTCCGAAAATGGGACACCTACAGAATAGAGATTGTCTCAACAATCCACCGACTGATGGTCTGTTTAGTAGCACACTGACCACTTCTAGGTGGACCAATGCACACAAGCAATTGGTCCAACATTCTCCACAAGGCTGCCTTGTGAACGTACATGTCCACTGCTCACACCGTTTCTTCTGGTCGGGATCACAAAAGGGAGGATGATGAAAGGCCTGTAGTACTATGGGCCGTGGTGCAATCGTGAAGACCTTGTGGACGTACAGTACCCTGCTCTAAGGTACAAATATGCTTTAGCCAGTCCGGGCACAAAATCTAAGAGAGGGCAACTAAAAGTGATTGTCTTTGGCATCACCGTCACGAGATTGCACTGGCATCCTCATCCTCAGCGCACCATGAAGGAAGCATAATACCAGAGGGTGTTTACCCACTGTGTTCCCATTGAACGGTGAGTGGTAAGCCGATAATGCCGCAACATGCACCTTCAATGTGGAATGGGATACTCCTGCAGAGAATCTAGCCTGCAAGTACTCCAAAACTGTACCAACTGAGAAGTTAGCAGGGTCTAGCTGGCAAACTCTGTACCATGAAGTAAAGAACTTCCACTTCAGGGTGTACACTTTCTGGACTGAAGAATGATTTCTACCACTTCAGCTTGGAGACCATGAGCTCAGGGCCCACATCAGTTTTCATAACTCTGGACAGGGGTGCAGAATGGTGCCCCCTGATTGTGAGAGGAAATCCCTCCTGACTGGAATCTCCCATTGAAAAAAGCCAGTCTCGACATTCACCTTGTGAATGCGCTGTTGTACGCAGACTGTCTGTGTGGCCTCAAAAAATTGCCTGCATGAGGACGGGCTGTGCAGCTGTCTGCGAGCCCTTCTGATGATGAAAATAACGTAATGCGGATGATGCGCAGACGTGGACGGACGAAGTATACTTTAGCCTTTAAACAGCTTATGTGCACAGCACCTTAAGCAAGCAGGGGCATCACAAGTATGATAGATAATAGAAAACCGCTTAGCAGCGCAGATTTCTAGAAGAGCCCTAGAAGCCACAACCCCCCCCCCCCTTAAGCCTTGTCTGTGAAACTGGGGAAAAATGTCTTTAAACAGCTTTGTGGAAGAAAATATGAAAACACACACACTTAACAGAAAATATCCTCAAAATTAATTTCAGTGTTTCAATCACACAGACACACTTATATAGAAAGGGCATGCATAAACATTAACAAACATCAGGGGGAACTCATGAATTTCATGTAGATACGCTACATTTGACCTCTGGATGCAGTGATAGACAAATCAGAATAAAATACTACTGAGAGATATCCTGCTCACTGATATTTACTTACTACATGCCTAAAAAACCTTATTGTTTATTAAAATAGCATAATCTGCACAGGTGAAGCAGACCTAACTCACATGTTTTGGACATGCTTCAAACTTACTGCCTATTGGTCAACTATATCTCAAGCCATGTGCTGAATTTATAATATTTAGTGTTCCAGATGATGAATCAAATCTGACTAAGAGACTACTGACATGATTGCCTTTGCATCCTTATTAGCCCGCAGAAGAGTTTTATTACATTGCAAATCTACAAATCCACCTAAAGCAGGCTTCAGAATTTGATGTTATACTTACACGTAGAAAAGATTAAATATTCAGTTAGAGGTTCACATAAAGAGTAATAGTTTATTCTGTTCATTAAAGTGAAGTGACAGTCTATATCTGATCTTTTTTGTTTTATTAATTTGTATTTTATTTATTAAAATATATCTCTAAGCATTTCATCTTTTCACCTTTTTATTTAAAGGTAGCCTTAAGATGTCTTTCTTGCTGAAAAAAATCTAAGGCACAAATCAATTCTTCTCAGCCTTAACGTCATAATTTAATATTTAATTCTGTTAAACCACACATCTCATATTTTATGAGGGCATCTTCCTTTATTTGTATTTATTATGAACAGTGTTGGGTGTAACGCGTTACAAAGTACAAAGTAACGCGTTACTGTAATAATATTACTTTTTTCAGTAACTAGTAGTGTAAGGCATTACTTGTCTGAAAATTTTAATATTATTACAATTTTCCCGAGCTAGTTACTTGCGTTACATTTGCCAGTAGCACCTTCACCACACACA
>JAUMHR010029121.1:0-12983 GCA_032361145.1 Enteromius fasciolatus
AACCCAATAATAATTTGTGACAAATAAAAGATTGTCTTTGATATTGCTGTGTGAGGGTAAAATGCAATTGAAATTATAATGCAATGTAATATGAGATATCAGAATCGATACTCACTTATATTCACGTCTCTCCATGACCTCAGGTCACTGCGCCGAATAAGCAGTGTTAGTTTCACTGGTTATAGCGCCTGTAAGAGAAGGTATTTCTGAGAAAACATGCTCTCGACGTCACACTTTTCTTTTTATAAAGGTCATATCCTGCTTATTGTTGTCAATGTCAGGGGGTTGTTTTAAGAGTAGATGTGGGCTTGAAGTGTGAGAATGGTTCATATTACTTAACTGGAAAAACATGACTATTTTAACAGCATCAAGGAAAAAACAACAACTGTAACCGGAATAACCGTCAATGTGGAAAGATGATTAGTTTATCTTGTTCAATCAATCAATCACTTTTATTTATACACTGATTTTAACAATAAAAAGCACAGTTGCTTCAGTGTTCATTTTTACTGTTTTATTTTACAAGAATATTTGTATCTTACCTTATACTGGGACTTTCACAACTTGCTTTTCCTCATGTCTTCTGATAAACACATACAAAGACACTTAAACAATCTTTGTTCTTAATATAGATGATGTTTTCATCTCTATATCTGTTATCTGTAGGTGATACTTTCAGATAAGAGCTACTGCATCAAATGTTTTTCACACCAACAGCTTTTTCCTTATAACATTTTTCCAATGACCATCTTCTATTAGGGGGTGAAATGCAATGCGTCATTTCTTTCCGAAATCTCATTCAGGTGCTAAAACTGTTTGACTCATGGGAGCAAATTACACTTTCACCCCTTTCTCGCCACAATTGACATTTATATGAGAATATAAACAGTTTCTGACTTTGATCACATTTTTTGTCACTTATTATCACAATTGTGACATATAGACCTGTTTTTAAGTGTCCTACAGTGGTTTTGAGGTTTTTGAAGATACTGTATATGAAAAAGTTGTTTACATGCCATATCACAACATTGTACAATCCATAAGGCAAATCCCTCATGTTAATTTCACCACTATGTTGCACTGGCTTCAAACTTCGCAGACTCCTTCAGGGTATCATGACCCAAAATTCAAAATAGCCGACACCCAATATGGGACTGAATCTGTCTGAATGATTTTTATTCATCTCCTGACCACTAGATGGCACTGTGTCTAAGCTGTACAGAAAGCCTCATGACATGGTTGTTGACACACTGATGCTGCTTCCGAAATCACTTACTTCCCTACTATATAGTAAGTAAAAAAACAGCATGTGAGGCGAGTAGTATGTCCGAACTCATAGCATTCGAAATTCAGTAGGCGAGAAGTACCCGGATGACCTACTGAATGAAAAATGGTCTAAATGGCTAAAAGACTGTTGGTCTGTAGGCCTACCAACTGATGGGTATGATGTTTGAAATGTGGTATTGTCAGAGTATAGCTCAGTGAATTATAATGAAATGAAAACACAACAAAGTACAATTTCATAATAAAGACAAAAGCCATTCTGCAGGGGCAGCAAACTTACAAACTAGCCATTACAGACATAAAATCTAATGTAAATACACAAATATGAATAAATAGAAGGGGGATTTAGCATTTATTTGGGTTACACTAACAGTTCTTATTTACCGCATTTATACAGTTTATTTGTAAGTTATTGTATTGCATTAGTAAACCTCCTGAACTTTGTATCAGTAGAAGTGCTGCAAAACGTTTCAAAGGTTTAGTTCAGATATACAAATAACAGACAAATTATTTTAACGGTTTTCCTCCATTATACTAATAATCACAAAGAATTTTCTATATACAGTAAGTTTAGCTAGAATACTACAAGCAGATTGTATATTGAAGTAGAAAGAAACACCCTTACATGTCATAAGACACTACAGTGAATAACGCCACCTAGTGTTTAATAACAATGAGTTTCCGTCAGATGCTTCAATCCAGAAACGTTCAAACATCCAATGTTCATCTGATCTGGTCTGCTGAGACCATCTACAGCAGCAGATAACCTGCAACTATCAGGTTCAACTACAAACACTATCCTTCAGTGCATGAAATACAAAAGTGCTATTATAAACAAAGAATATATAACAAAGAATAATTCACTAAAGGCTCATGTGGATGATTGTTTATCCTGAATCTTTACTGACAGTTTTTATGAAACAGGTTACAGAATGATTTAAATCTGAGGCGATCCATTATCCAGATTTCTTTGACCGATCTAGTTGTTACCCTCTGAGATCACGTGGTCTTTGTCCTTCTCTAGTAAAACAACAAATCCCAGAAGAGAAAGACATTAACATTGTTTACAGTCACAGAGAATCTGTCACCAACCAGTTCATTGTATTTTCCTTTAGAGTTACATCTCTGTAAATTTCATTCAGTCATAAGGAATATGTTTATATATATATAGGCTAAAGATTATTTATGTCTACACTCCAAGGCTTAATGCACAGACCCAATCTTCTGCCCATTTCTAATTTGCATAATTTCTTATGTGATTAAGTGCGAGTGTACACAAGAAACATCTGCTTCATAATCTGACATTAAGAAATGAATGTGTCTCCCTCACCTGCTGCTGGTTTAAATTTCTCATGGGAATCACATTTACATGTTTAGACACAGACCAGATGTTCAGAAAATGTCTCTGATTTTAAACCACATTCGGAAGTAGCTCATTATGGATGCGAAAAATCAGATCTTTCACAATCTTTCTTTTGCTTTTTCGCATGTGCAGCAACTATACAACTATTATAACTGTATAGCTGGTGAAGATTTGCACTATACTCTATGTTTTAGACAGTAAACAGTATCTTACTTCATGCTGGGACATTCAACCGCTGCTCAGACGTGTTTTCCTCCATGTTTTCTGTTAATTAAAAAAATCACACAGACAATTAAACACTTGCTTTCCTGTGACTGTAGTATCTGTAGGTGATACTTGCCCCTTTTAGAGCTCCTCCGACGATAGTAAATCAGTCCAAGAAAAGCTGCACCCAGAAGAACACCAACAACAACACCAACACCCATTCCTGTTAAAAGTGCTGAACACACTGAATCTAGAACAGATGAAGACAGACAAGCATTAGTGTGACTGCATCTCACTTTATCTCATACAGTATTCATCGGACACATTCTCTTTATCTACGCTTTCCGTGTTAGAAATGTAAAAGATTACTTAAAATATATTTGGGTCTATTGCTAAATCATTCGATGGATTCATTTTCATATATTCTCAGTCACATATACATAAAAGAGTAATAATATAGCAATAATGCTAAGACAAAACTCAAAACAAAAAAAGAAGGGGAATATATGGGAAGCATCCAAGATGGCGCTGGTGTGTGTGGCTCGCCGTTTGTTTCTCCCAGCACTGTCAACATCGTTGGGATTTGCACTGTTTGTTTCATTTGTCTTATTTGTTCTCCGAAATGCAAACGCTTCATTGGTGTATGATCACCAATCACTATTAGATTGTGGTTTAGGTTCTGGGAGGAGAGTTGTTTATTATGTATCTCCCCCATCCCTCTGTTATATGGGGTCCCACAGGGCTCAGTGTTAGGACCTCTTCTTTTTTCTCTTTACTTGCTCCCCTTTGAATCTATCATTAAGGAGGCATGGCATGTGTTTTCACCCTTATGCCGATGACACCCAGATCTATGTCCCTATTAAAAAAGTGAGACTGTCCACTGCTTCAGTGTTTCGATGATATAAAGACCTGAATGGCTCTTAATTTCTTAAGTGTTTATGAAAAGAAAACGGAAGTCATGGTTTTCAGGGATATTACTGGGATATCCACGGTTGATTCTGACTGCCCTAGCCCAGTACATCAAACCAGGTATCACAAACCTTGGGTTAAAAAGTGGGTCCTCTCTGGCCCGTCTGCAGCTGATGCAAAATGCAAGTTTGAGCATATCACTCCCATTTTATACTCACTTCACTGGATTCTTTTGATTCAGTTTGAAATTATTTTGTTTGTTTTTAAATCTGGCCCACTCTATATCTCTGAACTGGTACTCCCCTATATACTGTCGCATGCCCTTACATCAGCAGATCAGCTGCTTCTCAATGTCCCAAAAAACTAACTTAAGCTCAAAGTTGACCGACCCTGCATTTGCGGTGGCTTCCCCCAAGTTATGCCCTGCCTCTCTACATTAGGCAGACCCCTTCGCTGTCTTTTTTTCAAATCTCATCTCTTCTCCTTGGCCTTTGTCAACTGATCTGATATTTGTTGAAATGTATGGCTTATATGCGCAGTTTTATTTTCGTTTAAATGTGTATTATGAACTATGTGGGTTTCTTAATCTTATTTTACTGTTCAGCACTTTGGTCCGCTGCTGGTGGTTGTAAAGTGCTTTAGAAATAAAGTAAAATGAATGAATGAATGGGAAGCTGTCACCTTTTAGAATAATGTGTGTTTATAAATGAACTAATAAATGTGATATAATTTTAAACAAATAAAAAAGGAAGTAAGGATAAAACATACTCATTTCATGTTTCTTCTTCACATTAAATGATTAAATATCATAAAAAATAAAGCTGTCTACTGAAATAGACTAAATGTGTTTTGAAGCTGTTTTTATATAGTCAAGAAAAGAATCCAAAACAGTTTAATGTGATTGAATGACTCACCAGTGACGGACACACTGAATGTCATTACGGTGTCGCCGATGTTGATTGATTTTTTGTTGATTTTTCTGCTGTCACACTTGCTGGTTCGGTTCAGGCTTTGGCTGGTTCCTGAGCTCTTGCTTTTGATGAAATTTGCTTCATAGAGTCCAGTGTGTTCAGGTCCGATGTCTGTGATGTTCAGGGATCCAGTCTCATAGTCCACCTTCAGTCTGTCTCTGAAGATCTCATCTTCACCATAGTACACACAGCTCTTACTGGGTTCTCCATTAATCAGGGCAATGAGGGTGTCGTTAAAATACCACAGCATCCGGTCATGTTCTTGAATGATAACATCACTTTTTAGAGTTACAAGATCTCCCTCCATCACTGACATCAAGTTTGAGCCAACCACAGCTGAAGACAAAAATACACAATAATAACTAGTAATAATAATAAACACAATATGTGTGTGTGTGCGGGTTTATGTGGTTAATAATGACACAAATTTGTGTAATGACATGGGTATGACATAGGTATTACAATATGAAGGTGATTTATGAAGACATTTTCAGTGTCCCCAAGTTCAAAAAACTTGTAAAACATACTAAATAGTGCTTTTTGGACTTTTCTGATTTTGCATTCATGCCATGTAATTAGTGTAATTTCGAGATGATACCACACGATGTCCTGCTTGCAGCTGTTCACAACCTTATTCTGAGAAATCCAAGCCTTGCCCTACCCAATCATGGACTGTATATGATACATGAGGTAAGTCTGAGTGTGTATTTTGAGTTTTGCACACACACACACACACACACACACACACACACATATATGCATCTCAAAAAAATTTGCATATCGTGAAAAAAAAAAAAGAAAAACAGAAAGTGAAACTTTTATATATTTAAGATAAATAACATGCTAAGTAAAACATTTCAAGAGGATTTTTTTGTATGTCTAAGTTTTGCAACATTGTATATAATTTCCTCCTATTCCCTCCTACAGTCTTACTCCAGCTGTGGTAATGGAGACTCATTTGGTGAGAGTGACACTGCAGATTTTCTTGATAATGAAGAGCTACTTGTTGGCAAACCTAGCAACATTCACATACTGTACATTCATCATACAGTGCACTATTTTTCTGTTGTATCTGTTGGGTATTCAGAAGGAGATGATCAAGCTACATACAGCTGTCTTGAGGCTTATCAATTTCTTAAAATGGCCTGTGTGAATTTCCATAATCTGTGACCTCCATTTAGAACAAGAATGTTATCAGTGACTGCAATGTACATTAAATTTGTAAATAAATTTGCTAATTTTAATTGTACTATTTTTGAGGTAAATAAAATGTGAAATTTAAGGTTCTAAAATATTTAAGTCACATTTTTTTGTTTATAATTTTCTCAAGGTGTTTTATTTATTTATTCATATTTTATGTATAAAAGTATTAACCCTGGTGTGTTTTGCATGATTTGGATTGTGATGTGCAGTATTGACTATTTAAGGTGATTATTTGAAATTTACTGTATTTGGATATTGTTTATCAATAAGCAATGTTCAATGTGTATTTGTTTTAGTCTTCAGTTGATTAAATAATTAAAAATATCAATAGTATGAACAATAACGTGGTGGGTGGGGGTAAGAGGGGGGCAAATATTAAAGATCCGAAATTAGAAAAATGGTGCCATTTTATACTTTTTACAAATTGAATGCGTTTTACAAGCGCTATCTCGTAATCAAACTCTTAAAACGTGAATGACTAAAAAAAAAGATTTATACATTAAACAGAACTAAGTCATGAAAACTGAAAATAAAAACACTGCACCTTATTAGTTCATTTCCCTAAATTGTACTAAAATTATATAAGCAAAATTATTTAAAACAGCAAAAAAACAAACGAACAAAAAAAAACAAACAAGACAAATGGTTAAGTGAAAGACGGCGCTGATGTAAAGAAACCTATCGTTAAAAAAAAAAAAAAAACGAAAGATAGAACATTTAAGTGGAATACCTACCCTTAAAGACAAAAACAAGCAGCGTGAGAAAAACAATTACGGTCATTGATTCTTCTTTTATTTCTTCACCCAATGAGTTTAATAAATTGAATTAAGACAATTTCAATAGGCTACTTATCTAACGTGATGTTCCTCTTTACAACGATTAGAAAGTAGTTGCTTGTTTCTTTCCAATCAGAAAAACTGAAAATGACACACATTAAGAAAAAGAAAAAGAAACAATAATTAAAGGATATGAATTACAGGTTACTTGTTCCTGGTTACATGGCTGTGTTGTGACTAACCCAGGTGACGCCTGTGCTTTTATTTCTGAAGGCGGGGCAAAGCGTTGTATGATGTACACTCCCAACATTTAAGGAGCCTATGATATCAACAATATAATTCTGTCATAACTCTAAGCAATGTTTTTAGACTTGGTAGCCCTAGTAAAAAATAAAACAAAAACAAAACAAACATCTCAAACTAGCCTCAGCTTTTTGATTTAGCTATTACTACAACCAACAGGTCTGCTTTCTTTCATTTCGTTTGGTTCAAACTGGTCTGTGTGAATGCTGCCAGAAACATTAAAGAGGATTTAAAACATAATACAAGAAAACACTGTCTGATTCACGGGAAGCTCGCCAGAAAGAGAGAAAAAAAAACTAATCTGTACGCAAATAACTAAATTACAGCAATTAATGTGGGTGATGCAAACACACACACATGCACACACACACACACGTAGTATGTAGTCCCTATATTAATGCAGCTCCATGACAAAAGCAAAACACGTTACAACTACAGCAAATGCCTTAATGTGTGAAACAGGACAGGAATGGACAGGAAAAATCATCAAGTAGGCCTACATCAGTGAAACAATAATTTCTCTAATGTCCCCCTGTCAAACTAGTCCCGTCCGAATAGGGATTAAGAATCAAAGCACCGCTTTGGTTGCATTCGAGCACAGAATGCAAAGATTTTTTTTATAACCACACTAAAATAATTAAAAAAAGGTTAAGAAAAACCACAGTGCATGTTTCTGTTTTTCCTAACAAAGAGAACGAACGCAAAGTGAAACATTCTGTGGGCACATTCATATAAAAAGGAATGTAGTTTGACGAGATGGATGGAAACAACACATTCTCACTCCCAAGTCGTCACATTTTGACGCATAGGGAAGACCCCCTTTGCGTCACATTTTGATGATCAGGGGGGGAGTGCTTAGGCAGCGCGAGTTCAAGGGGGCACTCAGGCAGCGCGAGTTCTAGGAGGTGTTCTTCTAGCGCTGCAGGCGCTCTGGAAGGAGGGCGCTCTGGAAGGCGCACGGGAAGCACAGCAGGCGCCGGAGAAAGCGCTGGAAGTGCAAGCTCAGGGACTGGAGTCAGCTCTCCTTGCCACAGATCCGGCACGTGGCAAGTCACTGGTGCACAGAATTCGGTCTGGGATCGGGCCTCCTCTTCTGGCCCATAGCTGAGTGTGGGGGTAGGACACGGCTCTCCTAGCCGTAATTGCGGAGCGGAATCCGCGAGGATAGGGGTCCACACAATCAGCGCGCACTCGTGAAAGCGCTTTTTCAGCACGGGCTCAGTGTAGCGCTCTTTTCCCTCCTTCAATGCTTGCTCCTCGGCTTGCTCTGACAACGCAGCAGGCTCTGGAAGGTGCTTGGGAAGTGCGAGTTCAGGCTGGCGTTTGGGAAGCGCGAGTTCAGGCTGGCGCTTGGGAAGCGCGAGTTCTGGCTGGCGCTCGGAAAGCGTGAGTTTATGCAGGTTCTCGGGCGGCAATGAGTTCAAGCGCCGCCGACGAATCGCCAAATGAGAGCCTACCAACTTCAGGACAGGTCCCTTGAAATGCTCTCCAGGCGTGGGGTACGGCGGCAGACCTTGAGCAAGGCGATCGAGGACATACTCAGCCCACGTCATGATGTTGCTTTTTATTGGTCCGTCAATCTGTAACGGGTTGTCTATGATGACGAAGGAGAAGTTCATCCTCTCCTTAATACAGTGCAGTCGTCCTGTCCCCTGTGCAGAAAAACACCCCCAGAACTGATGCTTCCAGCCCCATGCTTCACTGTAGGTATGGTATTATTGAGATGATATTCATCATTCTCCTTCCTCCAAACACGGCGAATAGAGTTAAAATCAAAAAGTTTTACTTTGGTCTCATCTGACCACAGGACTTTCTCCCATAACTCCTCTGGATCATCAGATGGTCCCTGGCAAACTTCAGACGGTCCTGGACATGGGCTGACTTAAGCAGGTGAACCTTCCATGCGATGGAAGATTTTTAGTGTATTACTGATAGTAGCAGGGCCGGATCAATGCACAGGCTTGATATGGCTTCAGCCTAGGGCCCCAGCCTCCCAGGGGGCCCCAAATTGTTCATTAGAGAGAAGATAAGTTCACCATTAATTCACAAAAACTTTGCGGGGCATCAACGTTGTCTGAAGGTGTCCTCCAGGAACCTACGCTAACGTTGCACGAACGTTGCCTGAAGGTGTCTTCCAGGAGCTCACGCTAACGTTGCACAATGGGGACCATCAAAATGGTGCATCCTAGGGGCCCCTGGCTGTGTTAATCCGGCCCTGGATAGTAGCCTTGGAAACAATGGTCCCAGCTCTCTTCACGACATAGATCAGCTCCTCACATGTAGTTCTGGACGGATTCTTTAACATTCTTAGCATCATTGATACCCCATGAGGAGAGATCTTCCGTAGTACCCCAGTCAGAGGGACATTGACAGTCATCATTAACCTCTTCCATTTTCTGACAATTGCTCCAACAGTTGTTCTTTTTTCACCAAGCTGCTTTGCAAATTGTCCCGTAGCCCTTTCCAGCTTTGTAAAGGTCTACAATTTAGTCTCTTGTGTCTTTTGACAGCTCTTTGGTTTTGTCCATGTTGCTATAGACTTTGGCTTATTGTGGGGTTCACAGGTGTCTTTATGACAGCTAACCACCTCAAACAGGTGCTACTAATTTAGATTCATGAGCAGAGTGTAGGACTATTTAAAAGCAAAATAACAGGTCTTTGAGGGTCAGAAATCTGGCTGATTTACTTATTACTAATTTGACCCAAATTCCCAAATAAATTGTTAAAAAAATCATACAGTGTGATTTCTGGATTTTTTCTTTTTAGATTCTGTCTCTCACAGTGGAAATGCATGCCAAAAGTTGTAGACCCCTCCATGATTTTTTTAAGGAAGAAAACTCACAGGATGATCAAATACTTGACCTCACTGTATGTATATTGGACATTTTGGACTTTTCACTTTGAAACTGCAGCGAAACATGCAAAAAGATTCATAATTATGGGGTTTCAGAACTGTATATAAAGGGCTGTATTAGATGTATTTTCAATAAGCCTGTGTCATAATAAACATAAAAATCTTTTTCAAATGCAAAATTAAAATGTTTTTGATGATTTATGATTTATTTTATTATTCCTAAAAAGTCTTCTTTTTGAGGCAGTATGTGTATACAGTACACACACCAGAACAGAAAGTATGTGATGTATGTGAAGTATGTCATTAATGTGATGAAATAATTCATAATAATAAAGCTGTTTTCATGAAAACAGTATCAGTAGATGTATCAACAAGAGAGTAAATAAAAGACACTCTTTACTAATAAATTTACTAACTTAACTAATTAAATTAAACTAACTGACGAATGTTTCTGGCATCCAATAATACACACATGACTAGTCTTCAGGTCAAACATTTCCTGAAGATAAAGGAGACGGCAAAAGTTTCTTGACTGCTTTGACCACATTCACTGAATTGTGTTCATTCTCTGTGCTAGAAAAAACAAACACATGAGCTGTGGTTTTTTATGAGTGGGTTTAAACAGAGTGTGGTTCACTGCAGTGGGGCATTGTTTGGGTGTGTTGCGTGAGATCTGGTTCAGCTTGTTTTCATATCTGTTGTCAACATGCTTTGTCTTTTTTACTGAAGCTGCATGCTGTATTTGGAAAGCCTTTGGAATGCAACAAAGTGTGGCGGGTTACATAGATAGATGTTACAACTATGATTGACTACGCCACTCCAATTTTGCTGGGTAGGAGATCCCAGGGCCACCACATGAAACGGGGTCCCGCACAGTTATTCAATTAAATGAATATGCTCAATTCAGAACTTATACAAATAACAGTTCACTTTTATTTAAATACAATAAACACAGTCACATCTAATTGTGCTCACGACCCAGCAAAACACTACTCACATGGGATGGAAGTTATGATGAGTCAGAGAGTAGAACAACACATCCAAATCATACCAACCAATAATACAAAAAAAGAAAATACAATAAAGCAAAAATAAATTACAATCTTTTTACACAGCACACTGACTCATATGAAAAAAAAGAAAACATTCAAACACTCTTGACACCCCACACTTGTGTATAAGGAAGTGTGAATACCACTCTTCTGGAATTACGTGAAGCAAAGCTATGCGTCAGGGCCTTCTTAGAACACAAAAGAAAATAAGTAAAAAATACAAAAGGACAAGTTCTGGGCAGCACTATACAATATAATAATCACACAGCAAACCATAAAAAAACAAAAGTGGGAAAAACAGTGGCCAACAAGTCGGACTGAACAGAATTCTTTAAGCGGTTAGCTGATCATACGCAGTCTCAGAACATCTCAGATGGGGCGTCATATGCAGCGTTAATCATTCAGTATCCACAGAGGCTCTAGTTCAGAACCCCCCGTGTGAGTGCGCCAGTGATTATTCTTCCTGCAACGGGCAACCACATGCGATAGACAGCGTTGATCATTCAGTATCCAAAGAGGCTCTAGTTCAGAATTCTAGTATCTAGTTCAGTTCCTGCGAGCGGAACGTCTGGGAAGAGGACTAATCAGCCCTGACTGACCAACTGGCTGATCCAAACTACACTCCGTCCCATCAACATTACTTATCGATTCCAATTCTGTCCCCTGCATAACTGCTGGAGACTGCACTCCTAAGGGTTCTCTGATTTCTGTTGGGGAATTTGTTGTCCCTACATGGCTGCCACTAGGGCTAGATAACTGTGGGCCACATTCAGTTGGGGCACATACTATAGTATGGACCACCACTACTTGTGGTGGACTAGCCACTTCCCTCCCCTCACAACTTGTTTCCCTACTGGGACTGAAAGAGGGGAGTGGTACAGTACTAGTAGGTTGACAAGGTCTATCTATACCATGGGGAACTAATTTGAGCTCTGAACGATGAATCACCTTATCAGGACCCTCTTTTCCACAAGGTCTAACTTAGTACAGTGTTTCCACTTCATCAGTACAACTCAAGATTTCGAATACAATAGAACTCCAAATGTCTTGGATCTTATGTCGGCCCTGAAAATGATTTCTACAATACACTAAAGTGCCTGGGGACAATATCGGTACAGACTCAGAGAAATCAGCCCTTCGCCGCTCAGCTGCAGTTTCCAAATGCTTTCTGGCACTCGTATAAACCGAGGTCAAATACTCCTGATGCTGCGTAACCCAATCTAACTGAGTACACTCTACTCCGGCTTCATCCATACTGCCCAATAGGTGATCAACAGGCAATTCCGGCTTCTGTCCAAACATCAGCTCATAAGGAGAATGTTGAGTGGACTAATGCACAGTTGTATTGTATGCGAAAAGGAGCTGTGGCAACAATTGTGGCCACTTTCGTTTCTGTTCTATTGGCAGAGCACGAAGCAGATCGTGTAATGTCCGATTAAATCTTTTGGATTGACCGTTCCCCTCTGGATGATATGGAGTTTTTCTACTTTTTGTAACGCCATACAATTCACACAAGCGCCTCAACAATTCCCCTTCACTGGTCAGAGTGAATTCTTTTCGGCACACCATACACATAAAACCACTTCTCTATTAAAATCTTAACCACTGTCCTTGCTCTTTGGTCAGGCGTGGGATAAGCTTGTGTAAATTTTGAAAAAAACATCGGTCACAACTAAGACATTTTCCTGCCCATTACTCGCTCTGTCTAAAACTGTAAAGTCAATCGCAATGATTTCCAAAGGTTTGCTAGCTAACAAACTCCCCAAGAATGTTCTCACTTTAGGTTGTGAGGCCTTCGCCACACTACAATGTTCACACTCCATGCACCATTTCTTCACATCTTGCCACATATTCGGCCAGTAGCACCTCTGACGTATAAGAGCTGTAGTGCACTCTACTCCTTGATGTCCATGATTGTCATGGAGGCTAGTGAGCACTTCTGCCACACCAACTCTTTAGACAGGGGTATCTGCACTACCCTATACATGACACCATCCACCTCACGCACCCGAGGCCACTGTCTTACCAACTGGTGAAGCTCCCTTGACATCCCCTTCAATTCAG
>JAUMHR010029474.1:0-12959 GCA_032361145.1 Enteromius fasciolatus
CTCGCCTAGCCTCTGAAGGAAGTGACTTGGAAGGACCAGTCCTGCAAAGGACGTATCCTTGACATTGAGAAACACCCTGTGTGTTAGTGAGGGTGGAGCGTGGTGTGGATGTACGTAACAAGTAGTTTATTGAGGCAAAAATCATTGTTAATGGTTTGTTAATGGTGGAATTGGAGCAGAAAATAAAGTGTTACCAATTTCATATTATTATCAGTGTTGAAAACAGTTGTGTTGGTGTGTGTTTTTATTTTTATGTGGAAATAGGAAACATCATGCTTGGGATACTTGGGATATAGATCAAAAGTACCTTTATCTGAAATATAGGCTATATTTGTAACATTACAAATCTTGAATGAACCTTGAATGAACATTTAAAATTCATAATTTAGTATATAAATTTTGCAGAAAGCAAACCAGGCATTGCCATTACAATGCTTGACATTTGAGCTGCATGAATGCAAAATTTTCCACTCAGGAGTACAAATATTTCATGCTCATAAAAGCTGCATGCATATCAAAATACTGTTTAAAGTCGTTTTAGATGGGGTACAGCATGTCACACCGCAGGACATGTCAACGCCTCAAAAGTATTTCATGTCAGCTATCCATTTACAGCGACAAATCATGCTTGATACAAAGTGAAATACTGCCCCAGTATATGGAGCATAAATCAGTCATGATTTTAAAACGAGAGCAGCCTTAAACTGACTTTGTGTCACCAAACAAAAGACAAACCTTAACAAAAGAGCTTCTGACTAAATGATGAGTCTATTCTGGTCTTCCTCTGCAGAATTCACTTACAAAGATAACATTGTTCCATGTTTAACCACAAGGAACGGGATTTACAGAATGTGAATGATTAAACGTGAACGTGAATGTTTGAGCGCGTGTGCGTGTTAAACTAAAGTAAAGGACGGGCGAGCGAGACACCAAGCTTATTCAAGGTCACACCTGAAACTGTGTAATGGCTTAGCGCTGTTTCATTTCCTCAATCAGTGAGAACAACACACTGACACACACACACATACACACAAGGCTGACTACAGGAATGCTTAAGTGTATTAATATTGAATGGGTGCCTTTAATTAGAGAACAGAGCTTCACTGCTGTGGTCCAGGCAGAACTTGATTAGACAAGAACGGAGGTATCAAAGGGGTTTGTGTGTGTGTGTGTGTGTGTGTGTGTGTGTGTGTGTGTGTGTGTGCGCGCTTGTGTTCACGTGTAATTGCCGTGTGAAATTATGCTGCACATAACCCCAGTTAGCGCTCAGCCTATTTTATGGATCATAGGTTCTCTGCCCCTCACAAGACCTCATTGTACAGCAATAACAATGCTAACTATATTCTTCCTCTGCGTCTACCACAGCCCCTCAGTTTAGTGTTTACTTTGGCATCTAGAGCCAGCTGTCACAGTTATCGGCTGCCATTGTCATTTTTGTGTGATATCTTGTGCCACGTTGTTAAAGGCGAGCTGTGTTTCAATCTTGGCCTGTGATCAGATGAATAACAATAAAGTTGATTTGATTTGGCATCTAGTTCTAATCTACATTACTTTGGCATTGCATAATTAGACCCTTATGGATCAACAGTATGGACACATTCCAGCAACGCTCTCCAATATTTGCGTTAATAATTTTTCTTTATTCCTGAGTGGCAGATTGAGGATTAGATTAGACTGGAATTATGCCAGCTGGGTTCCAACAAGAGAGATCAATGAACCCAACGGATCATTTTCATAGCTCAGGAGGCTTAATGGAGTTCTCTGTTTGAATGATTAAGTTGGTCTTCAATGTTTCTCCTAAAACTTCATTAGGAAAAATAAACTAGAAGCAAATGAGACAAAAAATTACAGAAAACCCAAATAATTAGATTCTAAGAGACAGTGTAATTATTGTAACAACAATTTAAATTTATTGTTTGAAATGAAGCTAAATTAAACTAAATATAAATATTAGATAACAACTTAAAAATAGAAAATTTGTAGAAAAAAAGTGCTGAAATGTCTAAAACTAAAAAAATAAAATGGAAATTAGGCTTAATAGAAAAAGTAATAATGACAAGAGCACAAAAAATTCTGACACATATTAAAATGAAAACTTAAAACAGCTAAGGTGATTTAAAATTAGTGAATACATGCATATATAATAAATAAGTAAATTAATAAATAACACTGCAAGGAATTTTGGTTTTTTTAGGAGTTATGGTTTAATTTAATTTACATTTAATTTTAATTTGTTATTATTTTAATCTAAATTTTCATTTTTAATTAGTATTATTATTTATTTATTTATTTTTAAGTCTTGCCAAATTGGAGCATAGATTATGATCTCGTTAACATATGTAAAATTACAGAAATCTCCTACTCAGGAGAAAAATACAAGAAGCTTCATGCTGTCTAAGAAAAATAGATTGAAATTTTATAGATCTCATTTTTCTTTCCTATGTAGAATTACATGTGCCAAAGAATTTCGTTGGTCACTTCAGTAATAAATCAGAAAAGAGTGCAATATAGAGCAGACACCTTGCATTCTTTCATCTTTCCCTTTCATCCCTCTTCTTTTTCTGGCTTGTGCAGGCATTGCCCTGTGACCGTTTCCACTACTCTGTGTTAGTGATGAAAGATATATTTGATATATGTTCAGTTGGTGCATAGGACAGAGACAATGGACAGGTAATTTGGGAATGATTAAACGTTATTAAATCTGCAAAGCTGGCCAACCAGCACTTTAGTGTGAAAGAGTCATCCTGCTCTCCAACCAACCTCCCAACAGGATAAAGCACTGAAACAAAGTATACTGCTGTCAGTTTATATTGCAATACACAATGAAACATGACACGGTTTAACCAATGTGTGTTTTTATACTCATCTTTGCCTCAAGCAAAGATGTCTGCAACAGATCAAAATCTCAGGATACACTAATTAATCCAAGCACACCAGGTATATGTAAATCCACAGCTAAGACAGTCTAAAGAATATCACTAAACTTACTGCATTTACTGTATGTGAAGTCACCAAAGCAAGTCTGACCACCTTGAGCTGTTTTTGTAGGTCAAAGATGGTATACAAGCTTCCAAGTTCCAACTTAAACTGGATTTTCCCAGTTTCTTTGTTTTCTTGACTTGGTAAAGCATTATTAAGCTCAAAAGGCTTTTTTGTGTTTTTGTGACTGTGGAGTCACTACTATATTACTATCTTAACCCTAGGTTACTTCACTGAACAGCACCTGCAATTAATATACTCGGAAGGCATTCTGAATGAACAGCACTCTCTAAATGACAAGTCATCAAGCTAATTGTTTGACACTGACTTCTGCTTATTCACATTTTATGAAAGACAGTAGAAGCTGTCAGCATGAGGGAACAAAAGGGCATTCATCAGCACAGCTCAAAACACCACAGGGGCGCATATCAATGCCATCAATCAAACTATTATTAAACCATGATGCACTACATTAGGTTGCCCTTTTTTGGTTATAAACATGCATTCATATCATCATGTGATTGTCTACCCGAGCATAGTATAGGAGGGATGCTTGAAAGAAAACCTGTATGAATAATTAATGCATGACTTTTTTTAGCATCTAATTAAAATATACATCTAATTAAAATATTAAATGCATATCCCTCAAGAATAGTCTGGTAATGGTGATAAAAATGGTAATAAAATAGTCTCTGAATAAACCCCCACCTAATGATATTTGTACTGTATGTACTGTATTATTAAATAATGCTTTGTGAGCTACAAGGTTGTGGTACAGTAACTCAAATATGAGACTGTTTCAAAATAATATTTCTGATGTATAAAAGCAAGAAACGGTTTTGTTCATTGCATAGTTGAAGGGTTAATTTTCTGAATGATTTACTAACTCAGTAGTGAGTCAGATTCAAACTAACTCACAAGCATCTAGTAAATTCTTTTGGTTGACTCATTAAAAAAATGTTATCCATAAGGGTCACTATCTCTGAATCACACATTGCGGTTTGCACTGTGTTCATTGAAGAGTTGTTACATGCATAAAACACTATAACAAACGTACAAGTACAATTTTGAAGAAGCTGCATATACTGTATACTCACACCAACTGTCACCAATTTTTAATAACTGCACCCTAATGCTTTGCCCCTTCTAGTAAACTCATTTCTGAGAGGATAGAATAGGATGGTGGATATATGCAGTAGATTGTTTTTTCGTTCCTATCTCCATGCTCACTGGGACTGTTTATGTCTAGGTAGTCTGTGCGACTGCAGATGGAATCTGAAGCCAAACAATGACTCAAGATGTGAAGATGTTAAAGTCAATTTAGAGGACAAACTCCATTAGTTATTTATTTAGTCGATGTCACAAAGGGTCTCAGATGAATAGAAGTTTGAACCCCAGTACATCTTTATTCCCAAAGCAAAGTACAAAAACCACAAGAACTAAGAAACCAAGACTCACCTATAACGTGTACAGCATATTAAACAGAAGATCTGACAACACACTAGGAACGAGAGGGTATTTAAACACCTGAACTAGTAAGTAAACAAGACACATGTGGATACAGTTACCACAGAGGGAACGAGAAACAATCAACAGAGCCAGAGAACTTCAAAATAATAGCATAAAACACAGAGCTAGAGATCCCCATTTGTCACTCTAGGAGGAATCCCAGATGGATACTATTCATGAGACCATACATTCAAAGAAGATCTCCACTCTTGGGAAAGTTCTAGAGGTTTCTAACCTCTTTTTACATATTCCTTTAGATTATTGAACTTCTTGGTTCAGTGAAGCTCACTGACTATTTACATAATTCAGTTTTCTCTCAGACTCATGTCTTCAGTGGTATTTTTATATTTACTAAATTTCAGTCTTACGTACAGTAGCAGTGGATTTTTTTGGGGGTCTTTTGATATACCCAAAACCCAGCAAGACTCATCTTCCACACTGCATATTTTTATTTTCCATATCTTTTCACATCTCTTTCCCAAACTCCTCTATGCAAAGCACGTTCCACCAGACTGTGTTCTGGTTTTCCAGCCCTTCCCAACTGCAGTTTCCTTTGTCCACTCTATCTTGGGAATATGGCCAAGGGCAATCATTAATAATTCAAGAAGACTTCAAATGTTTTCAACTCAGCGCAAAGGTTGAGCGCTGGAACCAAGAGAGTCTTTCTGGTTGCTATTTCAATCAGGCCACCTACACTGTAAAATATTTCGTGTAAAATAAAAGTGTGAGTTAACTCAACTTAAGGATACTCTTTGTTTCAGCTCAAGACGTCACGTTTTACAGTTTATTAAACTAATGGTCATTTGTTGTTTGAGTTAAAACAACTTACTATGTCACATTATCAGTTTGAGAAAACTCATATCAGTCTTGTAAATGGTCCGGTCAAAAAAAAAAAAATTTTTTGAAGCAAATTGAAGCAGCGTGGTACAAGCTTTAACACTGGATTGAGAATACAAATTTTTGGTCAGGAAAACAGGTTTTAAAAAACCATTTAAAACACAATTGCTTAAACATCCAATTCATCAACGTTTAGCTAATATTATACAGAACTAGATAAATAGATGTGTGGTGCAAAAGAGGTATAAAAACATAACTGAGGGGGAAAGAAAAAGGTATGAATTGGGGAATAATGAGGGGTGGCAGGCCGTGTGTAATGATACAAAATAATCGATCATCAATTACTTTAAAGATTGTAAGTCTACAACAAGTACTTGTAACTTTCTGACCTTTGAATGATTTGCAATATATATAGTCATTGACAGTGTTGACAAATACTCATGTAGTAAACTCTTACTAAAAGCATTTCACGAGTTTGGGCTTGTCGGCTTGATTAAAGCAAAGCAGATTTGGCGTGATGCTAAAGCAGGAAAAACTCTAAGGGCTCGGGAGAGGGAAGAGGCGTCCCTTAGAGACCGGCGGAGAATGGGGAGGAGGAGGGATACAAAGATCGAGATGAGGAAAGGGAGCAGATCTGTCTATTTTATAGGGAGAGTTAAGGGATCTGATAGGAGGATGGAATAATTGGGAAATTGGAAGGCGGAGATCGTAAATAGGGGGTGTAGCCTTCGCCCCTCCTCCCAAAACGAGTTTTAGAAAACTATGTTAAGAAAAGCATGTGAAATTTCTAATGAGTGCTCAAACATTTTTCCTTGGAGTATACACTTGACAAACATTCAGCATTTGAGACTTCAGATAAAGAAAAAAAAAAAGAGTAAAAAAAAGATCAACTTATTGAATACTTTTACATTTGTTGTTTACACATTGCTTACACATGTTTAGGCACGATATACAGTACTTATATTGACTGACAGTCAAAAAAGGGAATAAATAATAATAATAAAACAGTTACAGCTGTTGATCCATTCTCAAAGACATTACCACCCTGCAGAGTTCAAGAAGCTGGTTTTAAGGACATTTTTGTTACAACGAGGTGCAGTAAACACATCCCTACTGATATTAAAATATTTTGCTGTTTAACTTGTATATTTGTTGCAGGCCTAATTCAATACCACAACATTTTTAATGCAGAATATTGATTATAATAATAATAATAATGCATTTTATTTAAAGGCACCTTTCTGAACACCCAAGGACACCTTACAGCAAACAACCAATAAAATAGTAACAATATAAAAATGAAATTATAAATTCTACAGCATAATTACATGCATCACACATCAAAAATAAAAAGAATGCTGCAATTCACACATAAGCCTGAGTAAAAAGGTAAGTTTTTAGGCGAGATTTAAAAATTTGAACACTGTCACAATTCCGTATATTGAGGGGGAGCGAATTCCACAACCGATTATGCTGACATGCTACCGTTTTTTTCCCCCACACAGTCACAGCTGATGATTCTTCTGAAACTTAAGATAACAATTGGAGTTAAAGAGGAAAAGTAAGTTAATACTAAAATCGTGTTTTACAGTTCAGGGATTCAGCACAACTGTGTGAGCCAGCCCTGTTGTCCTAAACATGTAAATGTTTGGATCAGTTTTAGTTTTGGTGTAGAATTGGGTGTTTTTATCTGTTTTGTTTCTCTTCAAAAAGTAACAGTGTTTCTCACAGAAAAATCCAACAGCCACAAGCAATTTTCTGATGGAGCGATAATTACACAACCAGTTTTACTGCTTAATGAACTGTTAAAATCAACCCCTCGCAGCTGTTCAAATATTTTTAGAAAATGCAGTATATTGACAAAACATGAAAAACACTCATATTTCTTGTATCCTAATTTGAAAAAACAAAACAAAACAATTTTGCTAGTGCAAGTACTTTGAAAGAACCTGATTCTGTGAAATATGTGCTCAACGCCACCATGCCAGCCTTCACAACTCCTGTGGGGACATGTTTTCGGTAATCACTGGTTCTTAACTACTCTGTACGGCGACTAGCACACATCTCTGAACTGAGACTCACAAAGCCCCATGCAGGGTCGGCCGCATTAATGAATGGTTGCTTGGATACAGTCAAGTGCACTGATTCTATACACCGAGCTCGGCAGCCCACAAGTAGACAGGATCCAGCTGAAGTGCTCTCAGCCCCTGACTCTTCCTGCTTAACCCACACATGGCCAACATGCACCGGCCCTCTGCCAAAACTGCAGAAGACATCTACAGCGACAGTGTAGATGCAGAGTAGAAGCGACAGTGTGAGGGTGTGCATTTTTGAGGGTTTAGTTGTGTGCATATCTACTTTTGCTGTGCCCAATATGGACCATAAGATATTTTCTCTAACTATATGAAGGACTAAAGGTCTGTGAGCATTCACTAAAGTAGTTCACTTCTAGAACAAAAAAATACAGGTAGTGTTCTCACCCGCTTGCCATCCAAGATGTTCACATTTTTCTCAGTCTCATCCAACTCGACACATTTTGACACTTGGTCAGGACCCTTTTGCATCATTTTTCGATGCTCGATGTACCCCTTTTCAGGCACATTTTGACGTGAGAGGGGCCCTCCGTTGTTTTCAGTTGTTTGGCTTAATGTAATGGTTTGCATGCATATATAAATTTATTATATATTTTTTTAGGTTTATTGGAGCACCAAACCCCACCCCTACACACACAGGCAAATACTGTACAGGTATTTATTGCACAAACTAATCATAACCAAGCAGAATAAATACATTACAAACAAGTCGTGTCACATTCCAAGTCTTCTGAAGCCATAAAAAGTCTTTATGTGAAGAAGAGAGTAACAAGAGAGCTCATACACAAGGTTTTAATGACTAAAAATGATCCCGCTCCTTTCATACGCTGTCATGTCATTCAGGAAGAATATTCGTGTCTGGTAGCATGACAATGGATCACAAGATACACAAGAGCCAATAGTATTTCACAACAGCAAGACGCAATCGATAACGATACACGCAAGAGCCAATGACAGCCAACGATGACGTAAGGAGGCGCATTTTTTGAAATCGCTCACAGACAGGAAGTACACGGAAGACGGAGACAGCGACCACGTCTATTACTCTCACAAATCAATCGGTTTGAACGAAAAGACTTGAAATATTAATGTCTTTCAAATAAATGATGATGGTGGTTGTATCTGCCTGCAATATCTTGTGTTTTATTCACAGATGGTAGGTTTAGGAGCAGGGTTTGGGTTACATGCTCATAAATGTGTAAATAATATAATTTTAAATCAAACTGTTTTGACTGTTTACATTGAAAAAATCACACCCCTACATATATGCAATAATGCTAATTATGACGATAAATATATATATATATATATATATATATATATTGCACTGGCATATTGATGCTAAGGTTTCCTATTTAAAACAACAGAGGACCCCCTCACGTCGAAATGTGCCTGGAAAGGGGTACCTTGAGCATCGACAAACGCGGCAAAAGGGTCCTGACCAAGCGTCAAAATGTGACGAGTTGGAGTGAGACTGTGTTGGTCATGAAAAAATTAAGTTTTTTCAAGGAAATATTTCAGGATTTTTCTCTATAAAATAGACTTTTATGGTGCCCCCAAGATTGTATGTTCAAAATGCAGATTAAATGCAGCTTCAAAGGGGCTCTAAATGATCCCAGCTTAGAAAGAAGAGTGAAAAGATTATTTTCTTTAAAAAAAAAGTTACAATTTACTACTACTCTGCTACTCTTGTCTAGCTCTGAACTCCAGTTACTGACGGTTAGGGTAGGTCTAAAAAGTCAGATCTCATTTTCTATTCAAATTTAAAGTCATCCTACATCGCTGCAGAACTGCAGAAGTACCAAACCGGTGTTTACAATGTGAACATGCAAGAAGGTCAATGTCACGCCCTTGTCTTTGTTATATGTTACTAGTTACTTGTTTAGTTAATTACTTACCCGATCCACCTGTGTTACTCACCTGTCCTGATTTCTCCCTAATGTTCTCATGTTTAAAAGCCTGTTTAGTTTGTCTTGTCTTTGGTCGGTTATTAAGGTTATGTTCTGTGTAGTTCTGCTGGTTACATTATTAAAGGCTTATGTTAATCTGCAACTCTCATCTCTGAGTGCTCATACACAAGTGTGACAGAATAACCGACCATACAACAACATGGAATGAGTCGCCAGCTTTCAACACCTACTTCAGCTAGATCTCCCTTTCCTCGAGTATGTGGAGGATTGCTGTCGGCTGGCGTGAGCAGCCGGCCAACTGTTCGGATGATGACACCATCGAATTCTTCCGGCTCAGGTCCCGCCGTCACATCTCTGAGAATCTGTGTTGGAGAGAGGTGGTTTATCAGTGTCTGGGAGACTTCCTGGTCCGCGCCGAGGGCCGCTCACCAGCCATCAAGCCGCCCACAAGAGCCCACTCCGCCTGGATGCCAATCACGGCCAGGAGAGCTGATCCCAGTTCCAGAGCTTCATCCAGGAGATCCAATCCCGATTCCAGTCTCTAGGCCAGGAGAGCTGATCCCGATTCCAGTCCCAGAGCCTCGGACAGGAGTGCCGATCCCAAGTCCAGTTCCTGATTTACGGCCACGAGAGCTGTTCCCAAGTCCAGTTCCTGATTTACACCCCGGAGAGCCGTTCCTGATTCCAGTTTCTGAATTACGGCTAGGTGAGCCGATCCTGTTCCCAGTCTCAGAGTCTGGGCCAGGAGAGCCGATCCCGTTTCCAGTCCCTGTATTACAGCCAGAAGAGCCGGTCCCGAGTCCAGTTCTTGATTTGCAGCCTGCAGAGCTGTTCCCGATTCCAGACCATAGATTACGGCCAGGAGTGCCGATCCCGATCCCAGTTCCAGAGTCTCGGCCAGGAGAGCCGATCCCAATTTCAATCCTTAGTTTACAGCCAGGTGTGCTGATTCCGATTCGAGTCCCTAGATTATGGCCAGGAGTGCCAATCCCGATCCCAGTTCCAGAGTCTGGCCAGGAGAGCCGATCCCAATTCCAGTCCCTAGTTTATGGCCAGGAGTGCGGATTCTGATTCCAGTCCCTAAATTAAGGCCAGGTGAGGTGATCCTGTTTCCAGTCCCTGAATTACGGCCAGGAGAGCAGATCCTGATACCAGCCCTTGAGTTTGAGCTTGAAGATTGAAGAGCGCCTCCTTGAGTTTGCGCTTGAAGAGCACCCTCCAGAGCCTGTGCCGCAAGAATGCTTCTCAAGTTCTGGCCCTTCCCATGGACACCCACACGACCCAGGGCCCTTATGGTCGGCTAATCTCCCCATGAAAAAAATTTTTTTGGGGGGGGTAAAAGGGTTATGGTCATGGAAGTGGTTGGTAGGGAGGTGATTTGGCTATGGCCTTCCGAGGCTCCAGATCCGCCATGGCCTCCCGTGTAGTTCCAGTTTTGATTATCTGCCGGTTACATTATTAAAGGCTTATGTTAATCTGCAACTCTCGTCTCTGCCTCATAGTGCTCATACACAAGCGTGACAGTCAAACAGCCTTTACAGAAAAAGTAAAATCGCGATGTACAGTAGAACAACTTAGGACAATTTTACATTTTTTTCACATTGCATTCTCTAGAACTGTTCTCAACTTACTATTAAATTTCATGTTTGAAATCACAAACAAAATCTGACAACAATGTTGTTTAATTTGCTCAAATAGCATTAAAAAAACGTATTTCTCGGAGCGTAGACTGTTTACAGCAACCAGGACTTCTAACGGCAGTTGCAGTGATACGCTGAGTTTACTGATTAGCGATTGGCACTTCTGCTTAGAAGGTGGGGATTCGTTTGATAAAGTGGCCATAATGAGCTTTGCATTTTTCCCCATTCAAAACTGAATGCCACGTTTAGGGTATTTTATAGTCTTTAGTATATCACTATAATTAATTACAACCCCCTTTAAGCCCAAATTTAATTTTAAAAAACTAAATAAATAATAATAATAATAAATTTCAGAGTTAACTTTAGTTTAAAAAGTAAAATAAGTAAACCAAAAAAAAGTTAAATAAAATAAATGCATCATTAAATATCTTTGTCATTGCAGAAACTCTTTTTACCATTCTAATAATTACATATATGTGATGCCTAAAAATACAATCAATAATAATAACAATCACACTGATCATATTACATTTCCTTGGTTTCAGTGAAAAACAACCCAATATTTAACACATTATTTAATTATACTGTAAAATCGCTATATTGGTCTTTTTTTGGTTTACACTCCAATCCAGTAGGTGGCAGAAATGTTATGTTTTACACGCATTAATGATCTTATGTTGTGTTTCACAGAAGTAAGCCTGATGTATTTTTAACAGCATGAGGTTTCCAATATAAATTTTTCATGAACTGTCCCTTTAAGTACATACAGTAGGCCTATATAAATATAACAAAAATGTCAGTCAAAGCACTTATCATGTTATCTTTAATATTTAACACTATCTCAGTCTGATCCCATCTTTCCTAAGTCTCAGCTTGCAGTGGCATCTTCTATTGTAACAGCAAATGATACTTGGTGATTCTGGCGCAGACTGACTAGCTCTGTGCTAATGAACAACCTGTTTGGCACAATCTCTAACACACTACGACAGCCGTGGAGAAATCAGTCCCACAGCAGACAGGAGCCAAAGCCAGTCAAGAAACACTCATTGATCCTTCCTTGGTAAAAGAAGTGCTTGAAATAAAGGAACCCAATCAATCCTCTGCCTGGGCGATGTGGGGTTGTCCCCTGGGTGGTAAAAGGGACCGATGGCCTGTTGACATTCTCCGTCTGACTGATTCATCAGCTGTGGGGTGAAATCAGAACAGAACTGACACTGAGTCTGAGTCTCTACTAACGATGGCTGTGGATGAAGAACGTTTCACCGTCAGCCTACATCTCACCGTTAATGGGCTGTAATGGGGGAGGGAGGAGCTGTGAGTATTGATTCTGTTATTGAGTAAGATGTTGTAACGTCTTACTCTGTAAGGTGATAAACGCTGATAGAGTTATGTGAATCTTCAGTCAGACATATGTGATCAATATTTCTATCGTGCCGTTACGTCTCTGTAGCAGGAAGCACTCGGTGTGGGGACAGTTAGTTTGTCTCTGATGACAGGTAGTTCAATCCAGGATGAAGACTCCTTCCAGATCTTGTGTATAGCAAAGATTTTCACCATGTTGAGCATGTGACATCATCCTGAAAGTTGTATTTGCTGGTAACTTTTCACAATGTCAGAATTTAAAAATTGAACAAAATAATGATCTGTTTTTGCTCAGGGGGTTGCGTCAATTGCACAATATCAGACATATTTGTAATACAGGTTTTTGTCTAATTTAAATAATAATCTGCTTCATTAACATGAATAATGATAAAATAGACAAATTATTTCCACAAACTGTGCTAACATCAGAGAGTAAGAAGATATGAGTGGGATTATATATCTCACTCTAGCAGGTTAGTGCTGAGAGGCGTGTTCTTTATGCAGATTAATTGCTGAACTTAATTCCCCTCTTGACTAACCTGGGTGAGGTAGAGACAGACTCTTTTAATTAACGCCTTTTAGCAACAACACAGGAAAGAAAGAAAAAGAGGAAGAGGCTCATTGCACTG
>JAUMHR010030506.1:0-12885 GCA_032361145.1 Enteromius fasciolatus
TCTATTTGATAATGTTCAGTGCTTTGCTACAATCTGTATTGTTAAAAGCGCTATATAAATAAAAGTGACTTGACTTACTGTTGGTAGCACCGTACTGGCCGACTCAAATATGATTTGCGAACCAAATAGCTCTCCTCGACGGGTCGCCATGGAGGGTCCCAGTCAGGAAAGATTTGCTCTCCCAGCAGAGGAACACTTTTCTACACCCTCGTCCAGATCTGTGGAATCTGTGGGTGTGGTAAGGCCAAGAGTCCCAACCTGGGACCTGGTGGTGGTTCTGGAGGCCCTTTCTCGGGCTCTGTTCGAACCTTTGGAGCAGGCCTCCAATCGATGCCTAGCTATTAAGATGGTAGTCTTGTTGGCACTTTCCTCACTAAAGAGAATAGGGGACTTGCAGGCAAGTCAGTGGCTTTATCAGTGGCTGCTACCTGTATCGACTTTGCACCCGGACTGGTTAGTTTTCCTTTTCCCGCGAGTGGGGTATGTCGCTAAGGTCCCCACGGTTCCACCTCAACCGGTGGTGCTTCAGGCATTTTGCACTCCTCCATTTCTGGAGGTAGGGCAGGAAAGGCTTCATTACGTGTGCCCAGTGCGAACACTGAACACGTATATCCAAATAACAGCGGGGTGGAGAACATCGGACCAACTGTTTGTGTGCTTTGGTCCTCCCCGCAGAGGGTTGCCTGAGCAGGTGGATCGTGGATGCTATTCTTATGGCCTATGACTCTGCAGGTCTCCCCTCGCCGATGGGAGTCAGAGCTCATTCCAGTAGGGGTGTGGCGGCCCTGAAGGGCCTACTAAGCAGGTGTCCCGGTTCTGGACATCTGCAAAGCAGCTGGGTGGTCTTCTCCTTTGACCTTTGTGAAATTCTATGGGCTTGACCTCCCGGCTGCCCCAGGTTCCCTTGTCCTTAGCTGTGCTCCCCCACACTAGGCAGAGACTTGTGGGTCTGGGTACGTTGGTATTTCGTTCCCAAAGTGTTTTCGGACGCAGTGTGAGTTCCTGAAAAGGAATGGAACAGGTTATGTATATAACCTTGGTTCCTTGAGGGAACGAAACACTGCGTCTTTCTGCCATACCAACTGCATCCCCGCGGAGCACTGGCTTCATTCCTGGGGGATCCTGAGCGATCTCCCGCACCGGTTTAAAGCCAGGATCATGACGTCATCGCGTATGACATCCCGATCACCCATTGGACAGATTTCACAGCAGATTCAGAGCGTGGTCATGCTGAGGCGTTCCCAAAACGTTTTCGGACGCAGTGTTTCGTTCCCTCAAGGAACCAAGGTTATATACATAACCTGTTCCGTTTTCTTCTTACTTCCTCTACCGCAAAACATTTTACATTAGATTTCAAGTTTTGGGCTTACAGAGTAATTTTTGAGTTCCAGTGTACAGAATGATTAGTTTAAGACTTCAAAGAGCACAAACGCTGTTTTTGCGCTTTTCAGCATGAGAAGAGAACTTTTTCGAGAGAGATTCAATTTTTAAGAGCAAAGCTTGCCAACATAAAAGCTGTTCCTAAATTATGAAATGCAATGTTATTTGCAATGCAGAATGAGCCTTTACACTAGATAGTTTTGGGCTTTGTATTGGAAAAATGAGTATTAAAGAATATAGCATTTATTGTGTGTTTAGAAATGTTAGAAATGTTTAGTTATCTGCACATGCTGGTGTCTGCAAAGAGTGTTAAATAGCTGCAGGAGGGTGCATCCTGTCAGATGCTTAGAAGTCGGCCAAAACCGCAAAGCAAAGCTTACAAGTTCAAATAAGATGTGACATCTTCAATGCCCTTAAGGCTGGGGGGAATTTCCCTACTTGAAGTTGTCTTTTATTTAGAGATATATGCAGAGTGTTTAAGCTTAATTCAATACCTTTTATGGAAATGCTTTGTTCTTATACAGGATATAGAGTGCGCTGTGTTCAGAATTCTACGAAAATAATGCAGGTCCTAAGAATTGTTTGTACGTGTGTATAAAAGACAGAGGGGAGACTGCCTCACTCTTCTCTGACTTTGAGCTGAGTCCTTGTACAAGAATAAATTCTACTCAAGGATCAATTTGACTCGACTTGGTTTTTCTCTCAGTCATCACCTGTAGCAAATTTTCCACCACAAATTGGCGACGAGGATATTTGGGATCCCACGACTCAACACCGAACTAACAGTCTGATCAACTCATCCAGAAACCAGGGTGACCCTAACCCCCTTATAAGGGACGAGGGCGTCAGGACAGGTTGAGCGCTGGGAGCCAGACGAACGAACTGAGTGGAACTTACTAAGGTGAGAGAGAAATTATTTAAATGCAAACGATAAGGGGCGTGTAGTAGTACGCTGATATTTGCATGTAATTGTACATGACTACAAATGTACATAACATTACATCATTACATTGTAGTTTATCTAAACACTCTCGGAAATCTTATCTGCCTGAGCTCGCTACTGAAAGAGATAAGGGGCGTGTAGTAGTACACTGATATTTGCATGTAATTGTACACGATTGCAAGTGTACAAGGAATTACACTGTAGTTTATCTAAACACTCTGGAAAGACAATCTTATCTGCCTAAGTAAAATGGGAAATAAAAACACATCCGGGGTAAGATGTGTTGAGGATTGGTCGAGTGGTCCATCAGGAGAATTTACCAAAAAGTATGGTACCACCTGGTTGAAATGCATTCCAATCTTTTTTTTGTATCCTTGGCTCGTAGCCTTCATCTATTTTTATTCTAACCAAATCCAATTTATCTGAATATATAATATATAAATATATAAATTAGATTTGGTTAGAATAAAAATAGATGATGGCTACGAGCCAAGGATCCAAAAAAAAAAAAGGGAACTTTTAAAATCAATAGTTATGGAAGTAATATAGCAGTGGGTGACAGAGTGGGTGACAGAAGCTGCGAAAAACCACAACATAAAATAGATTGTGAATTACCAAAATCAGACTACCTAAAAGATGAATTACTGCAACCCTTTTCTCATGTTTCTCCTCAGAGCTCTTCCCTGCCTATGGTGACCCTGGAAGACAGCCGACCTCCCCCTTATCGACCCGTTCTCATGCCCAACGAGGAAGATATGCCGGCAACCGTCCACATCTCACAGCCGCCCCCACCGCAACTTCCAGCAGCACTCTGGCATGAATAACCTTCACTGCGGAAGAAAGAGCTGACGTGACTCCAAGGGAGGAGCAACTGAAGAACTGTTTCCTGTCAGGGTTGCAAGAAAGCCTGTCAAAGCAAACCAAACTGTCTTGCTTAGGGTGGAAGAGACAATGCCTAGCAGACATTGTCAACCACACTCAACATGCTGAAGAAAGAGAGGAAAAGAAACAGACAAAGGAGTCTCAGAAAATGACGAAGCTTCAAGCAACACTGTTACAGATGCAAGTCTCCTCGCCCAATTTTCAACCCAAACCTCTAACACAGTACAGCCAGAACTTTGCCCCATGGGGGCAGAGGGCCAAAAGAGGAAGAGGGAGAGGAAGAGGCAAGGGCAGGAACGATGATGACCCATGGATGTGGATCCATGGATCATTGGAAGGACCAGTGCCCCAAGAGAATGAGGCTGAGGCCTAACCAGAGACAGTGGCAAAAACGTGGACAGTTGGGAGACTGAAAGGAGGTTAAAAGGGGGAGCGAGGCGTCAAAAGGCGAGCCTGAAACAAGGGGAAGGGTAAGTGAGACTTTTATTGCTGGCAATGAAGACTATCGCTTGTTCTGCATTTCTGACTGTGCATATTTAAATGATCCTATGATAACCTTAACTGTAAACAAATGCCCAATCCAGTTTTTAGTAGATACGGGCGCAACCAGAACCATCATTAAAAGAGAGTGCTTACCTACCACTGCTGAATTATCTAAAGACAGATTAGAATCTTTCACTGCTAGTGGACATACTGTCACTGAACCACTAACTGAGCCAATGCATTGTGAATATGAAGGAACTAAGTTGCAACTGTGCATGCTTGTTACTGAAAGCTGTCCATATAACCTGCTAGGGCGAGATGCTATGTGTAAAATGAAAATCAACTGTTCAGTTCAGTCAGGATTGAGATTTACCACATGGCGCATGCTGAAAGCTGAAAGGGCCCCACTATATGTATATATGTGGGACATGTCCAATTTACCTTCCTCCATCCTGCAAAAGACAGCAGAGGTCATGAGCCCATGTTCTGATTTTCAGCAGCAGGACGCCCTGCATTGTACTGCACGAGTGCATGACTGGCCTGATGCTGAATTTGGAGAACTACGGTTTGCTGAACCAATGACCAACAATCTGCATACTACCTACCTGTACTGGGACCAACACCACTGCGCTTTAGGGGTAAATGGCCCATGCATGGAAGGGTTTTCCAAATTCTAAACCACATGTGTCTTTAGCCAAAAGTAAAAATTGTTTGTGGCTAGACAATGGCCCTTTTGTTGCAGGATGTGAGTGCGCGCGTGTTTGGCAACCGCGGGAGAACAGTGTTGACTTCTCCCCTGGAGCTGGCGCATGGCGCTGTAGGATGGAACTGACAGCGCATGAGGATAGAACAATTAAAGTCATGACTCAGCAACAACATTATTTTCTGATTCTACAGACAAGATCGATCCTACTAATCTCCCCGGGGTGCCCACCTATTTGTGGGCAGTACATAAATATGATGTAGGCCTAATAAAAGACTTTGCGCCAGTCACCATACAGCCGAAATCAGCTTTTCGGCCACACAGACAACAGTATCCTTTGAAAAAGGAGGTGCTGGAAGGGATCAGACCAGTGTTTGAGGCCCTACGGAAAAAAGGAGTCATTGATCCATGCAATGACTCCCCTGTTAACACCCCCCTCTTTCCTGTCAAAAACTTCAGGGGACCGGGGGAGCCAGTGGAATGGAGATTTGTACAGGATTTGCAGGCTGTCAATGCAGCAGTGCAGCCACGAGCCCCAAATGTTCCTAACCCCTGCACAATCCTGTCTCAAATACCTCCAGATACCACGTATTACAGCCCGGTCGATGTCTCCAACGCCTTCTTTAGCGTTCCAATATATAAAGACTCTCAGTTTTGATTTGCATTCACTTATGACGGCAAAAGATACACTTTCACTAGTCAAGGATATTGCGAGAGCCCTACCATTTATAATGATGCACTGAGAGATAGCCTCAGCACACTAGATCTGGGAGGCCAAGTCACTTTGTTACAGTATGTATGTAACAGATGACCTGCTGTTATGTGCCCCTGACAAAACCACGTGTTTGAAATACACGCTACTACAACATTTAGATCATGACATGTTAGAATACTATGCTAATCTTTCTAAGTTTTTGCAGAAAATATCTCTGCAGGTAAAAGCAAGCACGACCACAGGGGAACGAAGGAAAACTCTACCCCCTGGAACCAGGAGACTGGGTGGTCGTAAAGGACTTCAGGAGGAAAAATTGGAGGCAGAGCCGTTGGAACGGACCATTCCAAGTGTTGCTGGTAACTGATACAGCTGTAAAGGTAGCCGAGAGAAAAACCTGGATTAACACTTCTCATTGTAAAAGAGTGCCAGCCCCACATGAACAGATTGCCACAGTTCCAGCAGGGTTGGCAGGGGAACCGCAGGGAGAAGGCGAGCAAGTTTGCCAGCCATCGAATTCTGCATAAAGACAACCCTGAGCTTCTCACATCAGGGTGGACTGCAACAGTGAAGCAACGAGTGGGCCAAGCTTCAGTGTATTGTGTGTATTTGAATGTATTTGTAAATAGGGGATATAAACCAGCAGCTCATCCAGGGGGAAAATGGGAATTAGTAAAATGCAACCCGCATTGTGCATACAGAGGGTACTCATTGCTATTACGGTGTTTTGTGATTCATGCTGGATGGGATGGGGAGTATCAGCGGACCGTACAATTTGGGCTGATGAAGGGAAACCCACAGAACTAGCATGCTCTCCCATCCCAACAGCATACATGCCATCTTATTACCAGGCTAGATATGATGTGTGTACCTACGTGACAAGGAGCCCCCATGGTAATTCAGACATGATTATACAACAGGGCTGCCATTTAGATAATTGTATGAAGGACAGGCACTGGGGAGGAAAATGAGAAAAATTTGCCCTCCCACATGTAATGATAGGTATTGTATTATGGAAGTAGTGTCGCCCACGGATGGGTTAGATCCAGGATATAGGTATATTGTTTTGCAAATCAAAAATGGTACAAGAAAGGATGCAGGGGATTACAAATGTTGGTGGTGGATGGAAGGCACAGACACCTATGAAGCTATGGTGGTGACTGTAAGGGAAAAGACAGTAGAATCTGAATTAGTAGTAAGGACAGAAAAAGAGGAATTACAGGAGGAAGAAGAGAAGTTGCTGGAAAGAGAAACTAATGTTATGCATGGGAAGCACATAAGGCTATAGTCAGGTGCCAGGGAAATCATGGGTGCGTGTTAGCCTTACTGCAAAAGAAACAAACAGCAGAAGGGGCAGGGGACTGCTGGTGGTGTCTACAAACAGGAAGTCAATGGCAAGCTCAGCCACTAAATTCAAAGAACTTAACTCAATTAAGAAAAGAAGTCCCCTGCCAGTTGTTAAAATTGATAGCTTACTGGGCTGACACCACTATAAAATGTAATAGTTTAGATCCACCGCCACGGCAATGGAAAGAAGCTGACCCCTTAACAGTGAGGGCTGCAGTGGGAGAAATATGCTTGTGCAAAAAGACAGGGAAATATGTAGTTGGATGGTCAGATTGTAAAAATAATGTTTATATACAGAATATTCTAAACGGTAGCTGAATGATAGTATTCGAAGGGGGAAAAGAAAAACTGGCGATTTGTTTCAGAATAATTAGTTAAGTAAACAGAACCTCGCCAGCAGTGATGTGGATTTGTGGGCAATCGGCCCGACATAGTTTAGGCCCGAAATGGGGAGGCTGCTGTTACCCTGGAATAGTCCACACCATGGTGGAAGCATACAAGGCTACTGTAAGTAATGATGTTGAAGACAAGTCAGATAGAAGGAAGCGAGAAGTAGGGGTACCAGGAAGCTTCAAGGGTTATAAAATGTGGGACCCATGGACTTCTTCAGCAGCTGGAGTAGGTTGGTCATTGATACCAAATATAGGAGTTTCAGCAGCTCTGAGGAAAATAAACGGATTGGCTTGGCAAGTGCAGGTATTGGCAAACAGCACAGAGTTAGGGTTTCACTTAATAAATGAGGAATTGCATGGGTTGTATACAGTTATACAGAATAGAATGGTGTTAGATATACTGACCGCTGAGAAAGGAGGAGTGTGTAAAATGTTAGGGGAAAAGTGTTGTTTCCATATACCTGATAATTACGAGATAATGACTGAAGTGATAACATGAAACAGGCAATAAGATCTCCTACACCTAGACAGGAGTGGGACTGGTTTGGAGACTGGACAGATTGGAGCTTGGGGAATTGGAAAGAATGGCTGGTGGGAAGGATTTTACCTATATTACTTTTTATTGTGTTACTTGTGCTTTTGATACCTTGCTTGATTAACTGTTTTCAGACTATGATTTTTAAGATGTTTTCCAGGAATGTAACCACTTATTATGGAACTCTTTTTGGTGAATATGTGACTATGCGTGAAATGAGAAATGAGTTAGAGAATGAGGTAACCAATAGCAGTCTTTCCGAAGGAGTATATGAAAATGACCCGTAATGACGATCATGACAGAAAGGGCACCCTTCGGGGTTTGTGTTCACCGCATCCTTGTGTTCTGTCGTACTCTCTAGCGCCACGGTTCACACTGGTGGAGAATGCGGGCAATTACACCGGCCTAGAGAGCGACACACAACACAGGAAATTCACAAATTTTGAACACAACCTCACATCTGCAGTCTTCACCCATTACAACTGTTTTTTTTTCTGTCTCATAGGCGCGCGCTACTCTCCCCTAGTACATCATGGAGGAGTTCTTAAAGCAGCTCACGGAGATCAGCGTCCGCCAACAGAGATATTATGAGCATATGGCCGAGAGACAAGTCTAATGTCCAACAGGTGGTGGAAAAAGTGGTGGTGGATAAAATGCTGCGCGTCCTACCCAGGAACATGCGACAGGCGGCGAGTATGAGGGGCCCGTGGACCGTAAATGAGCTGGTGGAAGCTATCGAGTTGGCGGACGCTGCCTTTCACTGGGATGCAGGGGAGAGGGCGCCATCTTTTCCCCGGAGGGTGGTCCAGGAACGACGCACGCCGGAGGGCACCCAGCGTCCAGTACACAGGCCGGCAAGCCCCCGGGATGAACCAATGCCCACCGACCCACCCACACCATCTTCGAAGAAGTGGTTAGCAGGCTGCGTGGTTCATCGTGAGGTTCCCAAAGACTGTGTTCACGGCGATACTCAACAGGTACCAACATGCTCTGTGGAGATCCGTAGTGGGGACGTCCAAGAGACCGTCAAAGTCGGGGTCGTCAAAGACCTTCCTGTCACCGTGCTGCTGGGACGTGACTGGCCGGGGTTCGAAAGAACTATCGCTTCAGCCGCGCAGCCTGTACGATGTCTACGCCGAAGACGACGTCGGCCATCCCGGGGTGCCAGACCAGCTCTTGCCACCACTGACAGCGGGAGAGATGGTGAGTCCCCCTCTCGTGATTCTAACGTCTTCTTTGATGTATTCCAGCAGGTCACAGGAGGGGGAGCCTTCGGAGTGGTTCAGAGGGAAGATGATAGACTGAAACACTGTTGGAAGCAAGTTCGGATCATCAATGACCGCAAAGTGTTTCCAGCTTCTCACCCTCTCCCGCATTTCATCGTCCAAAACGGCCTGTTGTACTGCGTCGCCCAGAGGCGGGGGGAGGAAAAACAGCTCCTGGTAGTGCCGAGCAGCAAAACCGAGATGGTGATGGAACTGGCCCACGCGCATCTGATGGCAGGACATCTCGGGGCCCAGAACACCACACAGAGAATCCGCGACCGATTTCACTGGCCCGGCCTGGAGGCCGAGGTAAGAAGATTTTGCGCTGCCTGTCCTACCTGTCAGCGTACATCACCAGTTAAGGGGCCTGCTAGACGTGGCAAGAGAGGCCTGGGAGCAGCAGCCGGCACCACACCGCACCGTTATAGAGCATGTAAGGGACATGCGGGAAAAGATCGACAAAGTCATGCCGTTAGTCTGGGAACACATGGTCCAAGCCCAGGAGGCCCAGCAACGACATTACAACTGGGCGGCCCAACCGCGGGAGTTCCAGCCTGGAGACAGGGTAATGGTCCTGGTCCCCAACGCCGCCAATAAGTTCTTGGCCCAGTGGCAGGGCCCGTACACCACCGAGGAATGCATTGGCCCCGTCAACTATCGGGTGCGCCAGCCGGGACGAAGGAGAGCCGTTCAGTGTATCACATCAACCTATTGAAGCGCTGGGTCGGGGACCAGGACCAGGTGGCAACCCTTGCCGTTCCACAGCCCGCGGTTGTTGATATGGATCCCAACTTGTCGGCCGCCCAGAAGTTAGTCAGTCAGTCAGTTCCAGGATGTGTTCTCGGAGACCCCAGGCCGCACGGACGTCATCTGTCATGACATTCTCACCCAGCCAGGAGTCATCGTCAGGCAGCAGCCCTATCGGATTCCTGAGGCTCATCAGCAAGCTGTTGAGGAGGAGGTCCAACAAATGCTCAAGCTGGGGGTAATAGAACCATCTCGCAGCCCATAGTCCAGCCCTATTGTCCTGGTCCCGAAGCCAGACGGAACCCTCCGGTTCTGCAATGATTACTGGCGTCTGAATGAGGTCTCGCAATTCGACGGATACCCCATGCCCCGGGTGGACGAGCTGCTGGAACGACTGGGAAGGGCCCGGTACATCATCACCCTCGACTTGACCAAAGGTTATTGGCAAGTGCCTCTGTCTGAAGAAGCCAAAGCCAAGAAGCCTTCTCTACTCCATCAGGACACTGGCAATACCAGACCCTTCCCTTTGGCCTCCACGGCGCACCGGCCACGTTCCAGCGGCTCATGGACGTGATATTGCGGCCCCATCAGGACTACGCCGCCGCCTACCTGGATGATGTGGTGATCCACTCGGAGGCATGGGAGGAACACCTGGAGAGACTGCGGAGAGTTCTGTCAGAGCTCAGGAGGGCTGGACTAACCGCCAACCCCCACAAATACCACCTTGCCAAATCGGAAGTGAAGTACCTGGGCTTCATCATAGGACGAGGACTAGTGAAACCACAGGAAAAGAAGGTGCAAGCACGACCTTCAACGAAGACTCAGGTACGAGCCTTTTTGGGATTGGCGGGGTATTATCGCTGCTTTATCCCCAGCTTCTCCTCCCTAGCTGCCCCCCTTTCAGACCTGACCAGGAAGGGGCTTCCGGAACGGATACAGTGATACAGGATCAGACTGAGGCGGCCTTCCAGGCACTGAAGACGGCCCTAACGTCGGAGCCAGTGCTCCATGCCCCCGACTTCAACCGCCCCTTCCTGGTGCAGACTGACGCCTCCGACACGGGACTCGGAGCCGTGCTCTCCCAGGACCATCAAGGGGAAGAGCATCCGGCCGTCTACATCAGCCGTAAGCTGACCCCAGCAGAGAAGAACTACGCCGCGGTGGAGAAAGAGGCCCCCTTCATCCCCTCTCATCTCTTTCTCCAGAAATAGGACGTTGCTTGGTGGGGGGAGTGTGACGGGCACCGATCAGCGTCGTCCTGGCAACGAACAAGCAGCACCTGGAACACATCAATCCGGGCCAATCGCTCACGGCCGGACGACTATAAAAGGAACACCAAAATATGGAAATATTGAGCTACGACTCCATACTGCTTTGGCGCATGACTTACCTTGCCTTTTGTCTTTCTAGACGACACGCCGTGAGCGAGAAGCCCGGATCATCACTGGAGCACTCACCACTGGGACCTGGGAAGAAGAGGAAGGAATCACGGGAACGCCAAGCACTCATCAACTACTGGCGAAAGCATTTTTGTACCCTCGAGCAGGTTATTCTCCGAAGGTCCTCTTTATAGCTCCACCACGCCCGATCAAGCTGCTGGCGTTCCATCCTCCTCCCTTTCGGGATCCTGATCAGGAGAAGCTAAATCGTATGTGTCCAGTTCGAGCACTGGACACGTACGTGCACAGGGCAGCCTTGTGGAGGAAGTCTGACCAATTATTAGTGTGTGTCGGTCCACCTAAAAGAGGCCAGCCCGCTACTAGGCGGACTATTAGTCGTTGGCTTGTTGAGACAATCACGATGTGTTATGAGTCCTCTGACCTCCCCTCGCCGATGGGAATCAGAGCTCACTCCACAAGAGGTATAGAGGCGTCAAAAACTTACTTAGCAGGTATCCCAATAGAGGACATCTGCAACGCCGCGGGTTGGTCTATCCCCTCCACGTTTGTTCGGTACTATGGTCTGGACATGCGGATGACCCCTGGATCATCGGCCCTTTCGTCCTAGTGGTGTACGTTGAGACGTAGGCACAGGGCAGGGCCTTGGAGTCATGGAGACATTGGGATTGCGTTCCCCATAGCGTCTTCGGACGCAGTGGGAGTTCCCGGAAAAGAACGAAGGGGTTATGAATATAACCAAGGTTCTTTGAGGGAACGAACACTGCGTCTCGAGCCATACATCCTGCGCCCCCTGCCGGCACAGTTCTTCACAGCAGTTGAGAGCTAGCGTAAGCAGGCACAGAGTGCTATTTATAGATTCTTCCTGGTCTGACGTCACCGCCCTGACGTCGCGCCCTTACACTGGACGTTGGTACAGCAGATTCAGAGCCATCACACATGAAGGCGTTCCCCATAGCGTCTTCGGACGCAGTGTTCGTTCCCTCAAAGAACCTTGGTTATATTCATAACCTCCTTGTTTTTGCGCTTTTCAGCAAGAGAAGAGAACATTAGGTCACATGAGTGCAAAAGCTTCTTTCTCGGTGAGAGAAAACCTTTTTATTCAATTTCAAGAGCAAACCTTGCCAACATGAAAGTTGTTCCTAAATTATGAAATGCAATGTTATTTGCAATGCAAAATGAGCCTTTACACTAGATTTCAAGTTTTGGGCTTACAAAGTAACTGCTTCCGAAGACGCTATGGGGAACGCCTTCATGCGTGACGGCTCTGAATCTGTTGTACCAACGTCCAATGGAATGGCGCGACGTCAGGGCGGTGACGTCAGACCAGGAAGAATCTATAAATAGCACTCGGTGCCTGCACACGCTAGCGTTCTGTGTTCAGAACGCGCTCTATGTGCCAACGTGCAAGTTGTTTGTCTGAATTGTGTGAGTGAAAAAGAGTGTAAAAAGATCCTATTTCCTATTCTAGATCCTCTCCTTTTTGATCTCCTCTTTTGCTGAGAGAAAAGAAAAAAAGGTCTAATTTTTCCCCTTTGATGAGTGGTGAAACCATATCTAAAGATTGAGTGTTTGAGTGATTGTAACAACGAAAACAAACAATTACTATCCTCTCTTTGCTTTCTTTACTCCTCTAGAGCTTTAAAAAGATGCTATTTTCCCCTCCGTTTGTGTGTGCGTGTGAAAATAGTTAGAATAGAATAGCCTCTCTTTTTTGATCTGCTCCTCCACGGCCTTTGTTTAAAAATAACAAAATGAGCAAGACAAGCAAAGGAAAAGGCAGGCAGGCTTTTAGAAGGTGTGCTCCTCCATGCAATAATTTTATTCCTGCGGGAGACACACACACACTCTGTGTAGCCTACCTCAGATCAGAGCATGCATCAGATGCGCTGTCCGGGCCAGATAAAAGCTGCCCCCAGTGCGAGCTGATGCCGCTGCGGCTGCTCCGATCCCGCGAAACCCTTTTCGAGGAGGGGGTTTTCGTTGGTCAGTCTTGCGGCTCAGGTCCCGCTGCAGTCATACGTAGAGTCATACGTGTTTCATCTTTCATAAAGGCAAGATCTGCTTGTCTGAGCCTATACTCAACATCTACTGAGAAA
>JAUMHR010030766.1:0-12872 GCA_032361145.1 Enteromius fasciolatus
TTGTAAAGCGCTTTGGGTGTATAGCAATACACAGTAAAGCGCTATAGAAATGCGTCATTCATTCATTCATTCATTTTCATTCAAAAGAGATCCTCTGCATTGGCACAAGTTTGTTCTTTTCCCAGTTCAGATGGTAGCCAGAGGAGAGGCTGACGGTCACACCTAGGAGATGGAAGAAAGCTTTCCATACTCTGGAGATGAATTGCGGACCTCTATCTGAGACAATATCTTCAGGTAAACTATATGAACGAAATACCTGATCAAACAGCAGTTTTGCCGTGTTCCATGCAGTAGATAACTGCAAAAAAAAAGAAAATCTGTCCACTATGACCAGGATGCAGGTATTGCCTTCTGATGGAAGGAGGTCCTTTATGAAATCGACTCCTAGGTGTGACCAGGGGCGGTTAGGTAAGGGAAGTGGTATAAGTTTTCCTGAGGGAAGATGACGAGACATTGCACATTCCCGGCACCCTCTCACGTACCTCTGCACGTCCTGTTCCATCCTAGGCCACCAAAACCAATCTTGCAGGAGTGAGAGGGTTCTGTTGGTCCCAGGATGCCCTGTGCCCAGTGAAGTGTGAGAGGAGTGGATAAGTGGAATGCGTTCCTCTGGAGGAACAAACCTCTGGTTCGGAGGGCAGTCCGGCAGAGCTTCAGGCGCTGGATCTGATGCGACTGGAGGGGTCGTCCATTGGATAGGGTTCACGAAGATCTTTTCTGACAGAATGGGTTCAATCGGTTCTTGTGTCTCTTAGGTGAAATGAATATGTGATAGTGCATCGGCTCTGACATTCTTGGCTCTGGGTTTGTAGGAAATGGAAAACTGGAATCTAGTGCAGAACAATGCCCAACGAGCTTGTTGAGGGGTTTAACGTTTAGCATCACGTAAATATTGTAGATTTTTGTGGTCTGTCAATACCTGGAATGGATGTATAGACCCCTCCAGTCTATACATGGCTGTTGGCCATGTATAGACTGGCCAACAGCTCTCTGTTCCCGATGTCATAGTTACGCTTCACCGGACTGAGCTTCTTCGAATAGTAGGCACATGGATGGAGCTCGGTTGACTTCCCCTGCTGCTGCTGTTGTGAGAGTACGGCTCCAACTCCTGTGGTGAAGGCATCTACTTCAACGATGAATGGAAGTTGTGGATCAGGATGGACGAGGATGGGAGCTGATATGAAGGGCTGCTTAAGATGTTAAAAAGCTTGAGTTGCCTCGGGTGTCTAGGTCAGAGTTTTAGGTTTACCCTTCAACATAGAGGTTAATAGACTTTCAATGGTACTGTACTGTACTGATGAAAATTTCATGCATAAAGTTCTGGAATACGGATGATGCGTTGACAAGTCCATATGGCATCACCCAGTATTCATATTGGCCAGTAGGGGTGATAAAAGCAGTCTTCCACTCGTCCCCTTTGCATATACGGATCAAGTTATACGCACTTCACAGATCTAGTTTGGTTAATACTTTGGCTCCTCTGAGTTTCTGCGGGAACGAGTGGAAGTGGATATTTGAATTTAACTGTACCTTCGTTGAGAGCTCGGTAATCTATACAAGGTCATAGTCCTCCGTTTTTTTAGCCACGAAGAAAAAGCTGGATGCAGCAGGGGAAGTTAAAGGGCGGATGAATCCTTGTTTTAAAGCCTCCTGAATATACTCCTCCATGGCCTTTGTTTCGGGTATGGAAAGTGGAAAGATTCGTCCTTGGGGCACAGAGGCATCTGGGAGCAGATCTAAGGTGCAGTCCCATGGTCGGTGTGGTGGCAGGTGGGCAGCTCTCTTGGGGCAAAACACGTCCTGGAATGAAGAATAACAAGGAGGAATATTAACAGATTGTTTTTCAACAGGGCTTTCAATTGTCGTGGAACACATGGAGATAGGAGTACTAGGACGGATTGGAAGGCTTGGAAAACATTCTGGCCAACAGGTGTTACCCCACTTCAAATTTTCTGAGCCCCAAGAGAGGATGGGATTGTGCCACGCCAGCCACGGACGCCCTCACTCAGTATTCAAGAATATTCTGTGAGATTTCGCACTTTCCTAGCAAATTACTAGCAAATTTCCTCCTCATGACATAGCCCTATCTTAAGGTGAATTGGTCCAGCGCGTCATTTAACGTCCTTCTTGGATAGTGACTGTCCAGTAACGGATTGAAAATGGTATCTTACTTCGGTGGGCACGGTTTTAAGACCAAGGCATCTCGCAAGGGCACTGAAGATGAAGTTACCCATGGACCCGGAGTCGATGTGAATCCACTTGCATGGGCTCGATGGGCTGTTCTGGAGGGCTGTGGTCCACTGGCGGGCTAGGAGATGCATATCCAGTGCTCAGAGGTGGATTGGAATCTGATGATATGCGGGCAGCGCAACGTATGGTCATCTGTATAAGGCGTTCGAGTCCCATGGAGTCATCGTGATGTGCCAACATCAACAGGAGGTTCGGTTCGAGTCCTTGATGATATGTAGTCAGCAAGGCTCTTTCATTCCAGCCACTGGATGCTGCTAAAGTGCGAAATCTCACAGAATATTCTTGAATACTGAATGAGCCTTGACGAAAATGGTATAACTCCTCACCAGCTGATGTTTCTTGATCGACTCGTCCGAATACCTCCATAAAATGTTGAGTAATATGAGCTTGTGGCAGGTCCCGCTTGATTCCAGATCTATTCTGCCCATCTTAGTGCAGTACCTGTGAGACAAGAGATCAAATATCAAATTTTTAAATATCAAATATCAAATTTGAGTTATATACATGAGGATATGTGGCAAACGTGATGGAGCACTGGAGAAGAAATTCCTTGCAATCTCCCGTGAGGGTGGAGCCTGGCGTGGATGTAACACAGTGGTTCCCAAACTTTTTCTGCTGGGCCCCCCTTTTGCAGAATAACAAAAATCCAGGACTGGGATTGGGAATCGCTGCTCAAGATCGACATTTGTCACAATGTGATGCCCTTGGTATTCACCTCAAAGATTTTACGTATTATTTGATCACTGAGAGTATGTCAGAAATTTGCAAAGGACGTCACTGAAGAGACAAAGGTGTATTGCAAAAACTGTTCTACTGTAGCTAAAGCTAAACTTGATGGAATTGTACCGTAAATATCCATATTCTCATCTTCGACTACCTTATTGCCTGCTTACAAATGGATTCCATGACACATCAGCTTATAAAGAACACATGAACGCTAACTTCAGTGGCCTCCATGATTACCTCTATATGACATAAGTGTTATGTTATTGGCCACTCTTAGAAATGATTTTTGTGAAAAGTCAAACATAAAATATGATCTAAGCAATAAATCAGAAATAATAACTAATGCTTGCAGGTGTGAACATAGCATAAGTCCATTGATTTTTCACTGTTGACACTGTGAAGCCCAGTCTTTGACCCACATGTCCTTGTGCTGAAAATGTAAAAGTTTTGGCTGGGATTTCTTTCAAAGTTTTTTTTTTTTTTTTTTTGACATAGAGGAAAGGTAGGCATCAGGACTTAAGAAACAGCTCTTCTCTCAGACACAAGGAAACACTAAGGACATCTGAGGTCTGCTGTCCAGTGGAGGTTTAACTCGTTTGAACTAAAGTTTTTGCTGAATGCCTCCTATCAGACTGCTGACTCTCTTTCCTGATCCTGTCAGCATATTCTGTTCTGTGCCACAGTCCCTTTACAAGTGTCAGACACTTTACTACTATACAGCACTCTGTACAGTACTATCAGAAGAAGCCTTTTCCACTATGATGAATCTTTCCTTACACAAAGGTCCCGTGGTTGTTAAAAGTTCTTCATTTAGCATTGTATTTTGTGTGGAACGCCATTTCTTTAGTTTTCATGGGTACATATTAACATCTAAAAAATGTATTTTACTTGTGAAACACAACATGTGCAACATAAACATTTTTACCAATATTCTGAACGAAACAAAAGCCGCATGAAACCAAAAAGTAATGTATGACTTTAATAAGGGTCATAAGGGTATTTTTTTAAAATATGAAATTGAGATTTATACTTAATCTGAAAGCTGAATAAATAAGCTTTCCATTGATAGTGTTGTTATGACAGAACAATATTTGGCTGAAATACAACCATTTAAATATCTGGAATCTGAGGGTGTTACAAAATCAAAATACAGAGAAAATCATCCTTAAAGTCTTAAAGGAAATTTACAAAATTTATTTTTAATTTAATACAAAATTTAATGATTTTTACCTAATACACTTATGATTTATCATAAAAGCAAAATTGTTTATTTTTACCTATACATTGTGCTTTTGACTATTGCTACAAATATACCCCAGTGACTTAAGATTGATTTTGTGGTACAGGGTCACGTTTATTTATGAAAATAAAGTATTAATAAACATAAATATACAAAGATCTATTTACAGAAATTATTCATGTTTAGTAAAATGAATCAAAGTTGATTGAGAACATGTTGGGGAATTTTATATTTTTTGATATAGGATCTATAACACAAGATTGTTTATTGGAAAGCCTTCTTTGTGACAATACAGCAGTGCTGAAAGAGAGTACAGCGAGTAGATGACAGCACTGCTGTAAATATAATACTGCTGAATGATTTATTAATAGCTCATTCAGTACACTGCAGTGCTAAAAATATGAACACTGTGACAGTGGAGAAGGGCAAAAGGGTTGTGTGCTAAAGCAAGTATATAATTGTGTTTATAAAGGTTCAAATGTACTCTTAGCAAGTTTATTTGTGTTTATGTAAATGCTGGGAGTATTCATTTGAATCTGTTTTAAGGCATTTTCTCTGTTGCAGCATAAGACCTTGCACATGCTGCTGTTATCTGGTGTTCTGATAGCACAGCCGTTTCTCATATTTCGCTGAGAGAGCACAGCCTGTCCCCATATTCCCCAAATGTTTGCCATTTTTCCACTATCCCTGTTGGTGGTGTTTACAGGGTTCAATATGTTATTTCCATGTCTGACGTATTGTAATGTATTCCTAGATGTTCCCACAAGAATGCAGGACTGCGTATATTTTTTATACTTTATTTTACTTTTATTTATCATCTTACTATATTGTTCCTCTATCCGGGCCTTATTACTTGAAATGTATCCTTATACTCCTTTGCTGAAGATGAGATATTTTTGACGGTGTAGTAAAATGTTTATTGAGATTTTCTTGAAGTGAGTGTCTTGAAAATACACCTCCTGCCAAGCACTGTTTGTATTTGTGTCCAAGCCTTTGCAGCTGGCTAAATCCTCTATGCTAACGTCAGCTAGCTTAATTCAGTGTGTAATGTTTTTAAGTTGACAGCTTCAGCTTTTTGGGTCAAAGACATTAACAAGCAAGACATACATGTTTGCAACCATCAAAAATGTATCAGCTTTATGTATTTAACCTGGTTCCTTGAAAAGGGCATAAAAATGCTGTGTCATGGTGTTGATGCTTTAAGAAAACATTCAGTATGACTGATATCTGAGGCACGTGTTGACATCTAGATGGCTATGGCTGTAACATGACATCACTGATGCAGTCATACTGTACTTTAAAAGAGACCCCACTGTAAAATGTTATCAATTTCAAAAGATTTGATTATATAGGAATCGCGATGCAATCAGAAAATTTTAGAATCAAAAGTAAGACAAGTGTAAACACGCTTCTGATCATAATGTTATCCAATCAGTGTGTTCTGGTCCAGAGGCAGTCAAGGACCCATTGTGATCGGCTCTCAGTGTAATGTAAATGCAGTCTAGCCATAGTGTCTGCATTTGCAGGTTGACATCTTACAAACTGTAAGAAAAACAGAGAGCACCTATGTGGACCACTAGTGAAACAAAAGAAAAGAAAACCCACCACTTCAGATTGACTTTGCACCGGACCATTCTCTGCAGACTTATTTAAATATTGTGTCGGAACAACAAATCTGATCGCTTATCCAGATAGAGAAGTCAGCTGATGTCGTCAAGTGTAAATGCACCGTGTCCTGATTGACTGATGATCTGATCTGCTTGATCGAATCACAATGATCACAAATCAGGGTTGATACAGTTGGATACCAGACAGGCCCCCAGTTATCTTGACCCTGTTAAGGGTGAGGTTAGGCACAGCGTGTACTGCAGCAGTGACGTGACATCTGTCTGGCTGCAGCTGGTTCTGTCAGTCTCCTATTTCAATGTGTCATCATGAGATGAGACTGATATCCAACATTACACCCGAGACCTCAACCTTGGAAGATGACAACCTTTAAGATTATTGATTGAATAATTAGTACCCATTTTATCAGAATGCAGTAAAATATAATTACTAAGCATCCAAATATTGATATTATACTAAAATATATTAACCTGGAAAATTGGTCGAGAACGAAACACTAGAACAGAGGAAACACGAAAGGCGTTACAAGGGGGGGTTAACCACAATGATCGGCACAAGACAAACACAGGTGGCAATAATAATATATAGCCCAAATTTATATCTGTGGTTTCAGATCGAACTTAAATTAAAGAACTTTGCTTTTAAAGTGACTGAGGAGGATGCTGGACCAAACACAATCTCAGTTTTTGATTAATTTAGGAAATTTTAGACATCCAATTGGTTAAGTCTTCCAAACAGGCTGCCAAGACCTCAGAATCATTTATATCTAAATTTAAGTATCATCTGCAAAGCAATGGAAGGAAATTCAGTGTTCCCTAAAAATATTCACAGGTAAGCTTAACTAAAGATGAAGTATGGTTTGCAATATTAACTGCACAGTATCTGTTATGCAAGTAAAATGCAAAAGATTTCAGAGCATTAACCCATGAGCCTACATAGTGCTCTAGATGAAAGATTGGAATGGGATGATTAACTGTATCAAACACTGCTGTTAAGTCTAAAAGTACTAAAATAGAGTTTCCAGAGTCTGTAGAGAAGAGTACATCATTCCAGCTTTTTAAAAGAGCTGTTTCAATACTGTGGCACACTCTAAAGCCTGATTGAAATGTATTCAAAATTGAATTGGCACTCAAAATATCCTGCAGTTAACTGAATACAACTTGTTCTAGAATCTTCACAATAAAAGGCAAATTTGAAATAGCCTCTCTCACTGTACTTTGAAACGTCTATAATGAAAAAAATTATATTTTGATGAACATTTCTGTTTTACAAGAGAGAGAATTAGCAGTGCATGGAGGTAAACAGTGGTCTCAGAGGAAGGACAGTTGAAAATAAGAAATATATCTCTATCCAGTTTTAACAGTTTTCACACAGTATCTTTTAAATTAGATTAAGATAAAAGCATTAGATGACCTCACTCTTGCCATATCTTTCACGTTCTTTCCTGACAGTACGAGTACTTTAATGCAGTGCTGATCAATGAGATGGATAAGGAGGGCAGGAGTTTGGAGCTGGGTGGAGAATTCATTCTACAGCCAAATGAACATTTCAACAATCTGTCTGTAAACCTCAGCCTCAGTGTCGTCCAGGTTCCAACCAACATGTACAACAAAGGTATGATCAGCTTCCATCACTGTAAGATGACATACACAATGAAAGGATGTTGATATTGCTGATATTTCATATAACAGCACTGGAATGTTTCACTATTTGTGATGATTTGAAGATGTATCCCTCAGCGTTACTTGTCATAATTATTATTATGAACTAAATCTGCAATTCAGCTTAAGTGAGAATTACATTTTAAGTCAACTAGAAACACACACGTCACCTCAGAATATTAGCATTGATGCCACAATATATATATTTTTTATAGTAATACAACATATTATTGATATCAGAAATGGATTTAACATTTGAACTATTATTCTGACTTGATCATTTTCATTAAATGCAATGCAAATCATTTAAGAAACAAATGAATGCACAAAGTAAAAGAAACTGGTGGATAAGTGCCAGCGTAGGATCTGTAATGCTATTTGTAATGCAGCACTTAAAATTTCACGTGAGATCTATATTGTATTAAGATCTATACACTTGAGATGTATATTGCATATAAAATATTTATTCTACATTCCAGATTCTGGAAATGTTGTGACATTTTTAAAGTTTGGATAAAAAGAAATAGCATGAGCCAATATTTTATTTTCAATAGAACATTGTAACAAAGAGGAAACAATGGGCTAAAAAAGCAAGACACTTTGGAAAGATTCAGCTGGGAGAATATCTAGCAAATAATTAAGTGCTTTGACATAAGGTCTGTATCACGATTAGCTATAAAAGAAATGTCTTAAACTTCAGTCTCGCAGAAGTAAAGATGGGCAGAGGCTCTCCAATTTGTGAAAGAGTGCGTAAAAAGATTGTGGAACACTTTATAAACAATGTTCCTCAACGTCAAATAGCAAATGTTCAACATCTCATCATCTACAGTGCATAACATCATCAAAAAATTAAGAGAAACTAGAGAAAAACTGGAGAAATCTCTGTGCCTAAGGGACAAGGCCAAACCTTTGTTGGATGCCTCTGGTCCTCGGGCGTCATGCCGATTTCACGCTACACACGTCAGCAGCGCAGCATGCGTCGATTGTGCTTTCATACTGCATTTGTCGTGTGCAGGTGAATCCGGCTTGTACTGCAGTAGGCTAAAGACAAACATCTTATTTCTGTCGTATTCTCCGAACACTGTGCTTTGATTTATGTCATTGCCAGCGTACTTTGTTATGTGACTGTCTATATTATAGTTTACACAATAAACTTAAGCAAATTTTTCACTATGTGTATATGAAAACATAGCAAAGCCTCTCAGGTAAATTATATCTGACCCTTCTTACATTTTGCCATGCAACAGAATGCCATGTTGCAGATTCTAGATCGAATACACTTTGAGATCCAAGACAAATTTCGGAAAGAATTCCAACAATAAAGTGTATTTGGATTGAATAATTGAATTGAACAACTAATCTTAAACCTAACAAATGCCTCTAGTTGTATTAATTTAACAGACCTTTGAAGGTTGCGCAAAAACTTGTGTAAGTGATGTGTTTTTGTGCATTTTATGTTTTCATTAGGTGAATGTGAAACACAAAAAACAACAATTACATGATTTTATGGTAAAATTTGTTACTTTTCATGTTAATCCGAACAAGAACGATGCACTGTCACTTTAATTCAGCATAAGGAACACAGCAAAAATACACTCGGCACCGAAATGATCGCAGCACTGCCGCTCCTGCTCTGCTCCTGCTGCTACACGCTGCTTACGCCCTGCTGACACGTGCAGTGTGTCAGACTCACACTCGTCACTCATCACATGATTGTGAACATGGTCCAGAAGCAGCATCGTGTCCTGTGGGACAAGGCTCATTTAAAATGGACTGTTTCAGAGTGGAACATTTTAAAACAGGTATATCAAACATACAGCCGACAGGCCTGCAATCTGCCGTGCAAGATGATTTAAACAATAATATCAAATAATTAATAAAATATATATTTTTTGAAAATAGCAATAATGCATATTCACATGCTTAAAAGCGGCAGCAGAATCTCAAGCAGCTCTCACGCAGCACAAGGACAAAATGACGATAGTTTCATTGTAACTGATGCCTGTGTCGCAACTGGTGATTTAAGGGTGGACAGACAATTTAAGGAGAAATGGAAAGAAAGGTTTTGTAATGTCATCGACGACTTGGATCTTCAATCGCTGTGGTAAAAGTGTGCATTAATATCATGAATGTTGTTTTAATGATGTACAAGCTGACATTTTGTAACTTCGCAAAAAAGACTTTCTCAGTCTGAAAATATGTTATGTTCTCTATGTTTTATTGTAAATAAAATATTGGTTCATTTATTGGCTCATAGAATATATGTATATATATATATATAAACACCTCAACATTTCCCAGGAATCCAGGTTGTACAAAGGAATTTTATTCTTTAAATAAACAGCAACTAAAATATAATGACATTAAAAAAAAAAAAATTAAAAACACATTTCTTCGCCAAGCAACAGCACAATGGTTGCCAAACAGCACACAGACACAGTGGTGCACTAATACTGATGTTTAAGAGTACTTAAAATGGTTTCAAATGTGGCTTATAATCAAAGACTGGAACAATCTATCATATAACAAATAATCTAATATAATAAAAAATTTCATTTTTTAAGAAAGAAAAAAAATAAAGTGTAAATAAAGATTAAAGTGTAATCAGAAGAAGGAGGATACCAAATCAACTATAAAGGGTCCCCAAGTGGACCCCAGAATGCGTTGCACTACTTAAGGATTATTTCCCTTTCTTATGAATAAAGCACCACTTGGTCACTGAATAAGATTCTGCTGAGAACTATCCCTCTCTCCTCTTTCATATGCAAATGTAGACTTCAGGGTAGGACTCTTATCAATGGACTGCTCAGCTAGCGAATAATAACTTTGGGTATTTTTTTTTCTCTTCTCTGTTTCTGCACCTTAAAGCTGAAGTGTGGATGTTTTTTTTAGCTTGTACATTAAAATTAGTGTTCTAAAACAGTCTCTTTACTTAAACCTATTTCATACTTCAGATTGTAAGCTTCTAAAATGATTTAGAATTTGAGCTGTAAGGTCAGATTTTGCTGGAGGGTTTCAGTTTCATGAGACCACAGGATAGGAGTTGTAAATGCATCATTACATCACGTCACACTGTAGGTCACATGACCTAGTAGTTCAAATGCTTACACAGGTGAAATAGCAGCACTGTTGGAAGGCCTCTCGTCCAATCAGATTCAAGGATCTGGACACTATGCCAGGATTAAAAGAAAATACACGGCACGAGAAAGAAGGTCTTCAGTCTGTTAGTTGAAGCTTGAACCTAGACCTGACTTAAACTCAATTAAGATGCCATGGCAAGATCTTAAACAGATAGATTGCGCTTGAAAGCCCTCCGGTGTGGCTGAACTATAGTAGTTCTTCAAAGTAATGTGGGCCAAAAGTCCTCCACAGTGCTGTAAAAGACTGTTCCCCAGTTATCAGAAGTGTTTGTTTGTAGTAGTAAGTGCTGCTAAATGTATCACAACCAGATTTTTAATATGAGTTGGATACCTTTCCATATACTCCAAGACTGGACAGCAGCTCCCAGATTTCATACAAATATATATCAAATGTTATGGTATGTTTTCAGAATACTGGTTGATACTGATTTACTGTTAATTTACCTGTAATGTATGTATTTTTATTTATTTATTTATTATTATTAAAAAGGTTCTGTCTAATTCATTCAGACTTCCTTTGCAGACTCAGCCATAGTGAATGGGGTGTACTGGTCAGAGGCACTCAATAAGGTGTTTGTGGACAACTTTAAAAGAGACCCTTCTCTCATATGGCAGTACTTTGGTAGCGCCAAAGGATTCTTTCGACAGTATCCAGGTGAGTTTTTTTTTTCCTTTTTTTTTTCTCATTTCATAGGCTGGCAGGGTTTAAAAAGTGCTCAGGCCATCCAGGATGTGAGTGACTTTTTGTCTTCAGTAGAACAGTAGACAAATACCTAAAATCACGTTCCTTAGTGAAACTCAAGTCAGTGACTATTGAGCGTTAAGAAAAAAAAAAAGGATATACAGGCAACACAAAATTAATACTAGTAGCACCTGATAATTTTGTAGTCTTTAAAAGATGGTCTGTACAAGAAACTGAATATTATTTACAACTTTATTACCTGTATCCCATAGCTTCAGGCGAACAGGGAAGTCTGATTTAAACCAATGTCCTTAGAAGTTTATGTAATTTCATGATGCTTAATTACATTAATGAAGCCCTCAATAATGATGTGATATACATGTTATTATTTATTTATTAATTAACACTGTCTTACACATAAATCGCAACACTGTCACTGAGAGAATCACTGAGTGCTTCTACATCAATGAAAGGTGGTGTACAGACATTACAGTGTTAAAGAAAATGTGCTGTTCAGATCTAGAAGTGCTTTTCATTAACTGTAAGCCGTTCGACTCGCTGCGGGAGTTTTGTTCGTTCATTCTCGTCAGTGTTTACATTCCTCCGCAAGCACACGTGAGCACAGCTTTACAGAAACTCGCTGATCTTATCACAGACTAAGCGTCAACACCCGGACTCTGTTACTATCATTCTCGGGGACTTTAACAAAGCAAATCTCTCCCGTGAGCTACCAAAATACAGACAGCATGTTACATGTCCCACCAGAGACAGTAATATTTTGGATCACTGATACACCACAATTAAGGATGCATATCACTCCATTCCCAGAGCAGCTTTAGGACTTTCTGATCACTGCCTGGTTCATCTTATACCAACTTACAGGCAAAAACTTAAATCTGCTAAACCTGCAGTAAAGACTGTAAAGAGATGGACCATCGAAACAGAGCGAACATTACAAGCCTGTTTCGACCTCACTGATTGCTCTGTTTTTGAAGCTGCCACCAACGATCTGGACGAGCTCACAGAGACTGTAACATCATATATCAGTTTCTGTGAGGATTTATGCATCCCTACTAGGACTCACTTAACATTTAATAATGACAAGCCATGGTTCATAGCTAAACTCAGACATCAGGTGATAGAGTCTTGTACAACCAGGCCAGGAACACGCTGAATAGGGAAATTAAAGCGGCTAAGAGGAACTACGCTAAAAAGTTGGAAGACCAGTTTATTTCCAACGACCCAGCTTCAGTGTGCAATGGTTTGAACGCCATCACTAACTACAAGACACCATCCCCCAGCACTGAGTTTTAATGCAGACTTGAAACTCCAAGTCTAACACCCGCCCAGAACATCTCTTCACTAAACCATTAACACCACCATCAAACCCCCTCTCCTCCACACCTGGCCTTCAGTTTAGTGAAGATGATGTGTGTCTTCAGAAAGAACAAAAGAAGAAAGGCACCAGGCCCAGACGGTGTGTCTCCAGCCTGTCTGAAAACCTGTTCTAAACAGCTGGCCCCCATCTTCACACAGATCTTCAACAG
>JAUMHR010031119.1:0-12851 GCA_032361145.1 Enteromius fasciolatus
AACGATCCAAGATCAGGACAAATCCACAACAATCAAATCCAGCTAACTGAGTTAGCGAGGTACGAAGAACGAGTCCCTGGTCCTGGAGACACCCAACACTGCATGTTTTGCCTCTCCTTAATCATACACACCTGATTTAGGTCAACAGCTCCTTATTAGAGGTTCAAAGACCTGAAATTGGTGCATTTCAGAAAAAAGATGCATGCAAAATATGTGGTGCTGGAGTGTCTCTAAGACAGGTTGGGAACCACTAAGTTAATAATCTGAGTGTTTTAAAAAATGGTTCATGATGAGACTGTACTAAGAATGCTCTTGACACTGAACTTTTTTTTTCAAGAACAAACTGTACAAAATACTCAGTTTAGAAAGACCTGACTTAAGAACAATAGCTTGTGTTTAATCTCAGTTTGCACTTGGCATGAGAGAAGAGAAAACAAGGCATTCAGCTGAAATGAATAGTTTGTTAAAGACTTCTTGCAGAGGTCTAAAGCAATCTGATCCTTATATATTTCGTTTAAGCTTGTAAATGAAGAACAGAAACAGTGAAGCAGTGAAGTTAACAAGGAGCGGGCAAGTAAGTGACCCGAAAAACAATATAAAAATTACATCTTCACAGTATTATTTGTAAAAAGATTTAAGACTCAAATACTGATCTTTCTTTCTGAATTTGCTGCCAAAGATTGGATATAAAAACATCTAGTAGGCATCCTCTGTATTTAATAGGACTAGCTTTCTCCTTTTTCTTACCCTCATATAATTCCGAATCAAAATGAGTTTCTTTCAATGAACACGATTATTTAAGCAATGTCTAAACTGAACTTTTACATGCAAGTGAATAATGTTGCTGTGTACACACACTGCCAACAAACATTTACATTCAAACAACATGTAAAAGTGAATTCTGCAAAATAGGTGCCCTTTAAGGTCCATAAAAACCCCACAGAACAGAAACTGGAACATTTGTGTTTGCAAATCTGTTGATTATCCTAATTTACTGCCTGAAGCTTACAGTAAATCTGTTCACAGCTCTTAATCGTTTGATCAATCTGTCTTTGGGCATGACCTAGTTGCAGTAGGGTGCAATCTTACTCATTTTGTGTTAGCATGTCAACAGATACCACAAGGGAAAAACAAATGATTAAATAATGCCATATCAATGCATGATATTATCTGTATGACATAATTGTGATATTTTGATGTTCTTTTCAGTTGTAATTTTGTTTTATGTTGTAATTTCTCTGTTTTGTCGGTTAAAGGTTCCTCAGTCAGAGCTCAAGGATTAGTTTTATGATCTCACAATTCACAATGAAGCCAGTGTTTTTCAGCATGACCATCCTGCTGCTCATTTCCTACGACTGTTTAAGCGATGAACACACTTACACATATTTCGGTCTGGTCATCTGCTTCATGCTCTGGGCTAAAACCCTATTCCAGACAGAAAAGGGCTTGTCGAATGGATTTGGCCGGGCGGTGTTAATTACAGGTTGTGATAGTGGATTTGGGCATCACCTCGCAAAGAAACTGGACCTCATGGGCTTCACAGTGTTTGCCGGATGTTTATGTCCCGAGGGTCCTGGGGCTCAGAGTCTGGTTAAAAAAGGCTCTGATCGTATGAAAGTGCTCCAACTGGATGTCACCAAAGATGAAGATGTCAGTGCGGCCAAGGATTTTGTGCAAGCAAATTTGCCAGAGAAGGGTAACTTAAGCACTTCAAAATGTCTTTTGAATAGCACTTCGCAATTAATGGATGAAATCCTTCTTGTATGTACTAAACTGTATGTTGTTGTAATTTTTCAGGTCTCTATGCTGTGGTAAATAATGCTGGAATAAGTGACTGGGGAGAGATCGAGTGGAGCACTGTCAAGGACTTCCAGAAGATGGTTGACATTAACCTGTTTGGTGCTATCAGAGTCACCATCCCATTCTTGTCACTTGTCAGAGCATCCAAAGGTCATTGATGCCTTATATTCTAACTTGTGTACAATGTAAAGTCATTGTTGTTTAAAGTGACCCTATTATACCATTTGTAAAGTTTCTAATATTGTTTTGAGAGTCTATTACAATAGGTTTATATATATTTTCCAAAGATTCTCAAACAATTCATTCTAAGATTCACCTTGTGATTCATCCAGTGCTCATACTATCCATCCTAAGAATGTGAGATTAGAATAAGTGTGTCCCAATGTCTGCCAAAAGATTCTGAATGGTCTACTAAAATTGCTCACATTCCATTGTGCTTTGTAAAGGATTTTGTTCAGAGGTTAAAAAATTAAAAATAAAATTAATTTATCAATCAGCAAACATGGTGAGTGGGTGTGAGCAATGGTTAAGTAGAGAGGTTTAAATGAAGGGTTTTAAAAATGTTTAATGTTATCTGATTTATTTTCCTTTATCTTCAAAAAAGGGAACCTTTATAAATATCTATTAAAATGCAACATTATGCAAAAATATTAGCAGAGTTGTCTGCATAAAAAACCAATGAATAGCAAATAAACATGCCACTGCTTTTCTCTCCAAAATGGTAGGAATTTAAATGAAATGATATGTGAAGGATGTTAGTTTACAGTGATGGGATACATGTAACTATGCAACAGAGCAGCCCATTAAAGATTAGAAAGTATATTGCAAAGCTTGCCTACTCTTCTACATACTCAAAAGTGTGTACCTTTTTTACCAAAAGAGTACATACTTTAAGGTTGTAGTATAAGTTGGCACATTGGGACACAGCACAGATCAGTCTCTGTAAACCCCTCCTTTCTGTGAGCCTACTCTGCACTGATAGGTCAGATGGCCCAGTCTGTTGCGATTAGTCTACAGCAGTGGTTCCCAGCCACATTCCTGGAGACCCCCCAACACTGCACATGTTGCATCTCTCCTTTGTCTGACACACCTATTTCAGTCTCTTGAGCTGATGAGTTCAATCAGTGTTTGATTGAGAAGACATGGAAAACATGCAGTGTTGGGGGGGGGGGGGCTCCAGGAGTATGGTTGGGAACCACTGGTCTGAGGGATACAGCGTGTGTCATTGCTCACTGATTACTATTAAGTTTACTTTACTTCTGAACATTCATTCACAGATTTGCGCTGTAAATGAATAAATATGATTTCACGAGTTCGAGCTCTGACGGCATAAGCATAGGCGAAGCTTGTTTGACGTGCTGTTTAGTGAGAAACTCAGGGTTAGGGCCCCAGGGAGAATAGCCATAAGGGCTCAGGTGGGGAAGGAGGCGGACAGCCGTTTTCTAACCCTGAGAGCACCCCCTTTGAAGAAGGGAGGAGTAGGGGAGGTGGAGGGATCTGAAGCTGAGAAAGACCGTTATTGGCAGCTGTGGTGGCGGCTCCGATTCTAAAGGAGTGGGACATGAATTTCTCTGTGGGGATACCTGCAAACCAAAGGATTATTTTTAGGTGTTTTTGAAACAAAAATCATGTAACCGGTCTGTAGAATTTGTCTAAAAAGAGGGTGTCGGAGGGGGAGAAGGGGAGCGAGTTTCTGTAGTTAAGGAAGGCGAGCATGGTTTGGTAGGGTTTACTTTGGCAATGGAGTTTTAACAACAAAATTAAAGGGCTCTTTTGGAGTTGGTTTTTTTTTTTTTTTTTTTTTTGTTTTTTAGGAAAAAAGAGACGGTTTCGTGATCTATGATGCGGAGGTCTGCGATAGTGGGATGGATACAGGGATCGAAGGGAGGGGTGACTGTGATTTCCGATATCAGAAATCCAAAAAAAGGCAAGGTGAACATGGTGTCTAGCTGGCAACCTGCATGGGGGGTTAGATATCCTCGACTGAGTATCGATATGCATTTAGTGAGGATTTCTAAAATGAGTGTCTTTTATCTGGGCTGGGTGGACGCGATCTCTGGATGCCTTTGAGCAGGAAGTTTGTTTGGGGGTTAGAGAGCCTGTCTGCGTGGAAGCCAAAAATCAGTTTGTGGAAGAATTGAATACCACTTAAATAGCCTTTAATAGAGGTAACTTGCAAATTATTGAGGTTTAGAAATGAAATGAAAGAGGTGACCGAGAGAAGGGAGAAATCAGGAAAATTAAGGTTGTACTGGGAATGGAATGTTTTAAATTTTTTCCAAGCTGTGAGATATGATAGAAGGGTTCATTGGGATACGGCCTGGAGAAAGGAATCCAAAGAAGCCTCGTAAAGGGTCTCAGTGGATGGTTCAAGGGGAGGATGAGTTGCGAAAAGGGAGGCACAGGCATTGGCTGGATCTCCGCTTCTGGTGCCAATGTCCTGAATTTCTGAAAGGAAAAGCGATACAGGGAATCAGCAATTAGATTACAGCGACCGGGGATATGTTTAGCAACAATTACAAATTGATTGCAAGCGGAGACCAAATCAGACGTCTGAGACGGGGCGTAATAGCGGGGGAATGTGAGCTTTGTTTGTTTATGCACTGGACGGTGATTTGTTATCGCAGTGGATAATGATACTGGCGGTAGACCATTCGCTACCCCAGAGAGTGGCTGCTACTACTATTGGGTATATTTCGTGAAGGGCTGAGGAGTAAAGATTTGGAGGTAAATTAAGCATTTCAAGTGGCCGGGTGGAGGCGAACCAGCAGTTTTGGTAGAAACCCCCGAAACCAATGGAAGGGGCTCTGTCGGTGTAGAGATTAATATCGATGGGGGTGGTGAGGAGGTCAAAATAGAAAAAAAGATTGTCTATTCCATTGAGGAAAGTGATCCATAGCGAGAGCTTGTGCAAACAGGGTTCAGCAAAGTGAACGAGGTCTTTGAGACTCACCGAGGTGCAAGATAAATGGCCGGCCTTGAGGGATAATGCGCATAGCAAAATTGAGGTGCCCTAAAACCGAAAGTAGTTCGCATTTAGAGCATGCTTTTTTCTCTATTAGAATTGATGCTATTAGAATGGAGCGATCGATCTTTTCTTTGGAAAGGAAAATTGTGAAGTTTTCTGAATCGAGATTGACGTCTAGAAATTCGAAAGACTTTGAGCACTTTAGCGAGTTCGGCTGCGGGGGGTTGGTTTTGAGGAGACACAATGAGAAAATCATCTAGCAGGTGCATGACTTGGGGAATGCTGTAGTTATTGTTTTAAATCCAGCCTCGAAGAGCGTGTCAAAATTTTTAGTGCTGCTTTTGCAGCCGAACGTCAAGGGAACTGCAAAATAAAAGGCATTCCCAGCGGAGGCCAAACAGGTGCCAAAAGTCGGGGTGGATTGGCATAACTTTAAAGGCCGAGGTAATGTCTATTTTTGCAAGCCAGGCGTGGTGCCCTACTTTTTTTTAAAATGATGACCAACTGATCTGTTTCTTGGTAGTTTAGCGAAAATTCCTCTAGAGGAATGAAGCTATTTATGCTGGGATTAACTGAATTGTGGGGAGAGGAGAGATCAATGATAAGACGTTTTTTGCCTGAAAATTTTCGAGTAGCTATCCCGATAGGGCTGACTCGAAAGGTGTCAAACAGGGAGTTTTGAAATGGGCCATAAAGCCTCCGTCTAATTTTTTTTAATCAGATTGACGGAATCAGGATCTGTGACGGCTGACTGGAGGTTGGGGCAAATAAGCGTTTGATCGGGGAGGCAACTGACTCCTGGGTGGAACCCTTGTTTTAGACCTGTTAAGAGATAATCAGAGAAGTTAGGATCAGGGTGTGAAGATAACTCTTGAGCAAGTTGAATAATATTGACTGGAGTCGAGAGATATTTTCTTTGGCTTATTGGCTTTCTCAACAGGGCAAACAAATTTGGCGTGAGCCCCTCCACAAAGCTGCAGACGTGCATGTATCTGCAGCAGGTTCTATTACATCTGCCGTCATTAAACTCTAAACAGACCAGAGTTTGAGAGAGGGGGTGGGACTGGAAAGAGGGAAGAGAAAGCAAAGAGGGGATTTTGGGAACATAGCTAATGGATTTTGGTGGGGAAAATTCAGGGCAAGGAGAGATAGATAGATTAACGTAGTGGCAGGTGGTGGATGAGTGGGAAACCGATCTGCAGACCGCACAAGAGATGTTACGGCAGCCAGTTAAAACTCTGCTATGGAGATCTAGGTCTAATGCTCCCCAGTAAGTACACTGGTTCCATTGAGCGATACGAATGGCACTTTTTGTGGAGAATAAACGGTGGTAGGTATAAAAGTGGGAGCCCCCGTATGACAGTGCGAGCTATTATGACCAGATAATTGCTGAGCTTGCGCCTGCGCAGAGGATAAGTGGAGCAGATGACCTCCATATATATATATATATATAGTGATTGAATCTTCATCCTTCATCGAGTCCCACATGATTGCAGGGTCCGCTTGTTTACAAAGTCGTCTGCACTTCGTTCGGTCCAGGGCGTCTTCTGGCATGGCATTGAGCGCTCTTCATGTCCTCCTTAATTCGATCCATCCATTGTTTCTTGGGTCGTCCTCGTGGGCGTCTTCCTGGGGGGCTGAGTCTCATCGCCATTCTGGCCACAGAGTCTTGGTTGCCCTGGATGGTATGCCCATACCATATCAGTCGTGCCTCTCGCATCTTTTCAGTGATCGGCACTACGCCTAGTCGTTTCCGTACGTCGATATTCATGACGTGGTCCCATCTTGTCAGGCCAAGGCACCACCTTAGCATTCTCATTTCCTTGCCATTGAGGGCCTGTTCGTGTTTCATTGTAGCTGGCCAGCATTCCAATCCGTATAAAGCAACTGGGTGAACCACTGACTTGTAGATCTTCGATTTAAGGCAATCAGGCATTTGATGATCGCATAGGACTCTGATGACCTGGCGTCATTTCATCCAGGCAGCGTTGACCCTTGCACGGACGTCCGGGAGAATGTTTCCGTCGTTGCTTATGGCTGAGCCCAGATATTTGGACTCTGTTGACATTGACGGTACCGTTGGTCTGGGTGACGCATTCCATGTATTCGGTCTTTTTGGTGTTCAGTCTCAAGCCATTTGCGTCCAACCGGGAAATCCAATGCTGGGTCGCCAGTTCCAGTGCTTCACGGGTTTCATCTGCCAAAAGTACGTCGTCTGCATACAGCAGCATCCATGGGTGGGGCTATTGTAGGTCCGCTGTTACCATGTCCATGCATAGGATGAACAGGAGTGGTGATAGGGCAGATCCTTGATGCACACCGACGTTGATAGCAAAAGGTGGGGAAGTTCCCACTGGGCATCTGACAGCGCTGGTGACGGGCGTCAAATACTCGCTCAAAGATCTTCAGAGCGTGGCATAGAAGTCGAATTGGCTGATAGTAGGAGTACTCGGTGGCATCGCTTTTGTTCTTCCAGATAGGCACCGTGGTGCTTGTGGTCCAGGCCGCTGGGACTGCTCCCTCTTTCGACAATGTGATTAAAGAGGGTGGTTAGAATTTGGGCGCCGTGTTGGCCCAGGAGCTTCCATACTTCCACTGGGATGTCATCAGGTCCAGTGGCTTTTCCATTCTTCATTTTTTTGATGGCACGTTCAACTTCCAAAGTGGTGATCGGTTGCACTGGTTCTGGGATGGGGTCAGCACTTCATGTTGGCGGGTGAGGGAATTCTTCATTGCAGATTGTCGAGAAGTATATGCTCCAACGCGCAAGGATGGTGGGTGGGTCTCGCAAGACCTGATGGTTAGCGTCCTTGACGTGCTTGACTTGGCCAATATCCTTCGCTGCGCAATGGCGATTCTTGGTTAAGTGATAGATCTTATTTGCACCTTCTGGAGTGTCCAACTCCTTATAGAGTTGGACATAGTGTGCAGTTTTTTTTTTTACTTCTTTGCAGAGGAGTTTTGTCAGCTGGCAGTGGAGCTGGAGGACGCCACCATTATCCATCTGCCTATTGTCCACAGACTATCGAGGGCCAAAAGGCCATACACGGCCAGGAGAGCTGTTCCTGAGTCCCGTCCAGGAGAGCCATTCCTGATCCCTGCGGATTCCGTTCCACAGTTACGGCCAGGAGTTCCGTTCCCGAGACCTGTTCCTGAGTCACGGCCAGGAGAGCCGATCTAGTTCCCTGCAGATTCTGTTCCACAGTCATTGCCAGAAGAGCTGTTCACGAATCCTGTTCCTGAGTCACAGCCGAGAGTGCAGCTTCCGAGTCCTGTTTCTGAGTCACAGCTCAGAAATTCACGCCCAGGAGAGCTGTCCCCTAGTCCTGAGAATCCAGTTCCCCAGTCACGGCTTGGTGTGGCGTTTCCGATTCCGGTGCCCACGCCTCCCAGAGCTCGTGCTGCAAGAGCGCCCTCCACAGCTCCCATCTGAGCCAGCTCCTTCCGAGGGAGCTCCTCTCGTCTATATAGCCATGGCCGTGTTAGAGGGGGGTGGGATAGGTGCTTGGACCTGGCCTCCTGAAATTCCTGATCTGCCATGGCCCCCTGACACTCCTGATCTGCCATGGTCGATGTTACATGTTCTGTGTGTTTGTTCTGTTTTTTTCCCGACCCATAAGGACCCATTGCCCATATTTGGTATCCCTGTCCTCATTATTAGTTAACTAGTCTCCAGTTGAGTTCCCCAGGTGTTTTCAGTTCTTCCATTATGTCCTTGTGTATATTTACCTTGTTTGTCCTAGTCTCCCTTGTCGGCCCTTAATCTTGATTTAATGTAATTTGTGTGTTGATGTGTTAAAAAGAAGCTTTTTGTTTGTCATTTCTACAACCAAGACACTTAACAATATTATCTATTGTATTGTACTATTTGTTTGTTTGTTTGTTTGTTTTCATAACAAAATCTGACAAAAATGACAAGTAGCCGGTGCTGGGGGCCAATGTTGGTTGATGGAATTATTTTCACGTCGGTCACCAGATTGAGGTGGCATCGCCGAGTAAGCCAGTAGTCGATTTGGGTGTCTCGGCTGCCGCTGGAGTACATGATAAGATGTGCCAGTTTCGTTTTTAAGAAGGTGTTGGTCACCACAAGGTTGTGCGCTTCTGCATAGTCCAGGCTTGGTCCAGCCTCCATCGTTGTTCTGTGTCCCAAAGCCTTTGCCCCCATTAAAAAATATTCATAACTATCTCTATTTTTTCGCCAACGTGTCCATTGAGGTCGCCTCCTACAACCACATGCTCTTCTGGGCCAATCGATCGTAAGTGGGTCTCAAGGCATTCCCAAAATTTGTCTTTCTCATCTCTTCGGCAGCTCGATTGCGGCGCATAGCATGACACATGGGGAAGGGAAAAGTCTCTGGCTGTTGTGGAAGTCCATGCGTGCTAGTGGCTCTGGCTAGAGCGGCTGGCCAGGAGACAGTGGGTTGCGCTGGCGGGATGGATTGCGCAGCTGCCTGGGGAACAGCGGAAGGAGTGGGGGAAGTAAGGTCTATTGAAGCTGCTGCATCCGAGGCTCTACCCAGGCTGGCGGAAGGAGTGGTCCGGGAAGAGGATCAGGGCCAAGCTGCTGCAAACACAACAGAGTGGAGCAGAGATTAATTTTTTTTGTTTGTTTTCTTTCCGTCTGGGAGTTATTAGTAGGAAGCATGCTACCTGCGGTGGCTGCGGCGTGTAGCTCGAGGAGCTCGGCTTTGGTAGCCTTTCTGGAAAAGTGAACTTCCGCTTTAGCCAGGGCTTGTTTCAGCCAAGGCATCATTAGCTTGGTGGTTAAATGCGCTTGCGAGCGAGAAGCTGAGTGGGAAGAGGCCGGGGAAGCTGGCAGAGGCCTTTGTGGAGGCAGAGAGTTAGAGCACCGACTACACGGGGTGCGCATTGTTTGTTGTCTAGTAGGTTTGCAGCCTCTGGAAAAAGTTCTCTAGGAGAGCAGGCTGGAGGAATGTTAGGGGTGGCGGCAGGGGCCGAAGGGGGCACTGCGTCCTCGTATTCAGAGATATCTGAAGAGCTGCTGTTTAATGCAGATGCTATGATCACGGATGGTGAAGGAAGGGATTCTGGTTATTTATAGGGCTAAGCTGGGGATTTGATAGGAAGATAATAATTGGAAGATTGGAGGCGGAGATAGTTATTAACTGCCTTTGAGCTCTCCTTCCAAAACGAGTTTGAAAACTATGCTTAAACTGCGTCTCACACACTTAAATGCACTTTGAATGGAACGTATAAGTTTGCTCCTAACTGAAATCATGGCAAAATATGCAGTGATTTACAGTTCACAGAGCACATACGTTACAATAGAACAAAGGCCTGAAATTATTGTGGTAGCTAGATGTAATCAAATCAGTGTGGCCGACCATATGGGGATTATGCTCATTTACAATCATTTCTATCACCAAAGGTGATATTTATTTTTCTTGCTCATTTGAGGGAAATGAAGGAGGAAAACTGGCGCATAAGGCAAGAAAAGCAGCTATACCTTTTTATTTTTATGTACCACTTGAATAAACACTGCAGCTGTAGGGGCTCTGTGACGTCAGAGCTTGGAACTGGAAGTACATTGATCTAGTTCACGGGTGGGACATCACAGGTTTGACTGCCAGTCCAGTGCACTTTTACAGATAGAAGGTTGGAAAAACACGGGTTACGTGTTGCCTGGAACACAGCATATAGTGTTGAGGTCATGTTGTTCATGGCCGGCCTATAGATGAGCATTATGTAAATGTGTTGCCCTATTATGTGTTACCATAATGAAAGCGGGATTCAAATTACTGACAGCATGTATGCAGAACCTGATTTTGCTGAGTGACATGTCCCTGGGTCAGCATCTTTATTGACCCTGGAACACAATTGTGATATAACCAATCATATTTGAGGAACCTGTTTATAGTTTTTGTGAAGTTTAGGCTTACAATCAGTGTTTGGTACATCAGTGTACAGTGTATCAGTGTCGTCTATCATTAAATATGATTTTAGCCCTTACTCATGGATAAGGTAAGGTTTAGGTGTAGAGATATGGTCAAAACTAAAATTTTGGATTAAAATGTTGTTCCAACAAAATATGTCCCGTGACCCAGGAACACATCTAACATCTTCAATGGCCTCCATGGCCGGTACAAGACAAGACGAGTGTTCAACGGCCTTCATGTACAGGACAAGACGATAGTTCAAGGTTGGCCTTGGTGGCCAATTCAGGGCAGGACAATAGTTCAACGACCTCCATGGCTGGCACAGGGTCAGGCGAGAGTTCAAGGATGGCCTCCATGACCAAAACTAGGTAAGGCACAGGCTTCTGGGGAATGTCAAGGGTGATCACAGGCAAGTTAGGGGTTTGTGCAGCCACTGGCAGAACCTCCCGAGTGTCCATGGGTGGAGTTGACACCTTGGTTGACTGTGCAATCACCAGCGGAACCTCCAAACCTTCTGCTGGAACAACCATTACCCCCAGGGGTTGCGTGGAAACCCTATGCAGAAACCCTGGTCACACCGGCTGCCCTTACTAATATCAACGGGGGGTCCGCTAAACTGGATATCAGCCTTATATGCCTCGGAAAGGCCTTGATGTCTTCAAGTACAGCACTCATGACACCAGGGTACGCTGGTGTGAGGTCCATGGTGGCTGAAGACTGTGGCTTGTTTTCCATTTTGGCTGAAGGCTGGTGCAGTGGCTCAGGAACGGCAGCCTTCTTGTGCAGTGACTCGGGATCGGCGGCCATCATGTGCATGTTTTCGTCATGCGGTACCTGAGTGAGCAGATCACTGAACTGATACATGTACTCCTCAACAGACAATTGGTTTTATTTTAATGAAATGAGCTGTTCTATAGGATCCATAACTGGCCATTGACATGGGAAGAAGCTGCTGGATCCTTTTTGGCTGATCATTCTGTAATGAGGGAGAGCGGAGGCTTGCGGATCCAAATGCAAACTTCTATATTAGTGTAAACACATGGTCAGAACAGGCAGAGTAGTGGCAACGGCAAACAGGAGTATCAGAGGCAAAAACACAATAGTCCAATGGGCGTAGCAGTGGTCGGGCAAACAACAAACGGTAATCAAGGGGCGAGGCAAGAGCGAGATTCCGGGGGCAGACAAGGTCAAGAACAATAATCTAGAACAGAGAAAACACAGGGAAACAAAAGGCTTACAAAGGGGGAAACACAAGGTAAATCCAAAATGATCAGCAACAGTAAACACACAGGCCGGTAAATACACCAGATAACGAGACAAAGGAGAGGAGGATCTAATGGGGAACCATGGTGACAAACAAGCTGAGAGGAGACAAAGGTTCATAATAAGAGTCCTTAACAGAGACAGGAAGAGACAGGTAAACAATAAACATAGTCCGGGCTGGAGAGCCCTCTGGAGGATTCCGAGGGCAACTCAAGTGAAGCTGGTGACAGTAGACATGTAATTATGAATTAATGAGAATTAGTTGACATCTAGTTACAAAGTTACTTATAGTTAGAAAAATGTCTAAAGTGGACTATGAAAATAAAGTCTAACCAGTGGTCAACTGATTTGTGTTTTCTAATAATCTTATATAAAGCCATTTTATATAATATTACTATATTTTAATTTAAATAACATGCACAACATTTGCCTTAAATATATATTTGGATTTATTTTACAAATGTACGAAATTAGAAATAATTACAAAATTGATCTGTATGAAAAATCATTTAGAATAATACATCTGTTAAAACGTATTCTTTTGATTCTATAATCCTATTAGTATTCTTCACAAACAGTAAAAAACATGACTAAAAAGGACGTAAAACTGTCACAGCCAGCTGGAAGTGCCAGCCCAGTTCAGGGGATGGCACTTCAGTGCCCAGCGAACTTTCTGTGTTTTATGTCTGTTTTCGTACCTAGACTCACTCTCACGAACTCATTCTGTTGTCATCCCGGACTCTCATTCATGTTTCTATGTTGTCATGTGTGTTCATTCATGTCTACGCCTTGCTCATCTGTCACCATAGCAATTCATTGTCTAGCTCCACCCATTGCCCCAGTTTAATGTGTATAAAACCCAGAAGTCTTTGTCTGATTCTCACGGTCCATTAGCACTGTCAACCCCTGTTGTTTTGCCACTC
>JAUMHR010031433.1:0-12835 GCA_032361145.1 Enteromius fasciolatus
AAAATAGGGGCGCTTCATAAGAACCTTTTTTGTCTAAATGGCTGCATAAAGATCCTTTAAGAACCTTTCTACTTCACTAAGTGAGAACATTTGTAAGGAACTAAGGTTCTTTTGTTGGTGAAAGAATTAGAATTAGATCTTCCGATTATAAAAAGGTAAGAAAGAAATGGTTCTTTAAAGAATCTTTGACTAAATGGTTCTTTGTGGAACCGAAAACACTTCTATTATGGCATCGCTGTGAGGAACCTTTTAAAGCACTTTTGTTTTTAAGAGTGTATGATACAAAAAAAAAGGTTTGCAAGCACTGGAGATTTTAGATGATTTTTTATTCATATTATTCATTATCAACTGATTTTCTAAATTAAATTCTTAATTGTTTCTTTGTCTTATACCAGGCATGTCAAACTCAATTCCTGGAGGGCCGGAGCCCGACACAGTTTGGATGCAACTGTACTGTAATTAAACACACCTGATCCAACTAATCAAGTCCTTCAGGCTTCATTGAAAATAGTGTTTTGGATATAGTGCCCTCCAGGAACTGAGTTTGACACCCCTGTCTTATACAGTACCTTTGTAACATTCATTGCACTGATAATTAGAGGTTTTGAGAATTTGTGTCACTGTTTCTTTCTCTGTAAGTGATAAGTAATTTCCTGTTCTAGAGAAATGCATCCGTTTTGAAGATTAAGTCTGAACTGTTCACACGCTTTTTTTAGTTTGTTTGTCTTTTTGTTTAATTAAGTATTAATTAATCTATTAAAGTATTCATTACAGTTTTTCTCAATTGCTAAGACACATTTCTGGAAAGCTACTCTTCTTTTCTCTAAACTGTGAACACAAAACCTATTTTTCAAGCTACATTCACAAAACAGACTCTTCCTGCAACACATAACTTTCACCTAAAAACAGTTCAATCTGTGCTCAAAACTGAACTATGTTGTCAAATCATGCCCCGAGTCAATCAAAATTAAAAACACTACTGAACAGTCACTAAACACTACATAGGAAAATAGAGAACACAATGCTCAGGACATGAAGTGGTAGAAATAAATGTTTATTTTGGCTAAATGCATGTTGCAAAACAAAATACCTGGGCATTTTTAACAATTGTGCATAGAAAAAAGAATTTGCCAAAACAAAAAAACAGAAATCCTGAGCAAAAAAATATACAAATGAAGTACAAAGAAAAGAAGTGCATTACTCCGCCACAACATCATTTCTCCGTACTGGGTCAGGCCACAGGACTTCATCTACATCACAGGCCTCAACGGGGGAAAAAAACCCTGGTACCCTTAGTCCGGCCTCCTTTATTGTCATACCATGGACAAGAACATGGTCAATCACAGTAGCTCTGATTTCATCTGATATTACTATTCTTTGTCTTCGTTGGCCACCTTGACCTGCTCGACCTCCTCTCACACAAACTCCTCTTCTTAGATTTCTACCCATTGTAGTGCCTCACAAACCAGTGCTCTGGCTTATATGTACCCTCACATCCTTAGCCTCAAGTGTGTTAAATTTTAAGTTGTTGTGTTCAACCGGTGAGACCTGAGCTTTAATTGTGTTTGACTTACCTGTGCTCACTATTCACTGCAACACAGGTGCATCACAATGGTGATCACAACCTTCTAAACAGGTGAAAGTGCTTAGGGTTTTGCCAAAAGAGTGACTGATTTAATAAGCGGGAATATAGCAGACTATATCTGAGCAAGAAGGAGTTTTCATCATTTCAAGTTTTATAACAGTTACATTGTGCTGACATCATTGCTTTAGAGTGTTAACAGTGCATCACATAGTGACACGTCCAGCTGATTTTTTATTGTGTGTAATCTTATAAACATATTGTCTCATAATCAGGGCAGTATGTGGAGGTGTATGAGAGTAAGCAGTGTGTTCTGCTGTGCGTGTGTTCTGATGCCTGCTGTGAGCATGGATAGGCTTTATGTGTTGGGCAATGTTTGTGTATTGTGTGTTGATGCTGAACACTATGAGTGTTTGTAGATTTGCAGGGAGTGATAAAGAGCTGTAATCATTGGCTGACATTACAGGATGTCAGTTTAATGCTGTGATTGAGGTTGGCACTGAGTATAAAAGCTGTCCATGGTGGTTATGCATTTGTGTTTAGACACTTTTCTTGACACTGTCCCACACAAACACACAAATATTCAAAGAGAAGCAACACTTCACTTTGATCACCCCAGTTGTAATTCCACAAGGGCCATTTTCTCTGAGGTGGTAAAGAAAACAAATCCTCCTTTAAAATTGGATGGCAAAAAATATCAACAGTGCAAAATACTGCAAAACAAATATTCAGAAATATGAGACTGTATGCAAACCACTAATTTCTCCGCATTAACGCTGACCAGCTGTGGATAGAGGTTCAGAAGGACACAAATGTTTTCCTTGAATATGAGCTCATTATGTTCTCACTGAGCTCCTATATTTTGGAGTATAAAATGTATCCTAGCCAAGCAAGCACTTTATATATGATGCTGTGCAAATTTTAGTTTAAGTGGGTCCTTTTTAGTGTAAATGTCAAATATAGCTGGGATATAAAAGACTAAAAACCTCCAGTGCGGCCCTGGCTTCCTCATTTCTAAAGACCACTTGCACACCCCTGCTTCATCTGCATGATGTAAACCAAAGGATATTCCAACATCTCATGCAGACCATGTACAGCAATCACAGCTCATTAAATGTTGTCATGTTTCAGAAAACGGTAGCTTCCAGTCCGGAGTCCCGAGTGGGAACATGCTGTGTCATAAAGAAAACAAACAAACTCAGGATTCACGGCGTGTGGGTATGACCAAACACCATATGGGTAATATGAAGTCATCTGATACCAAAATATCCTCTGACACAGAAACTCATGTGGTCATCACACCCCCTCTTCCTTGTGTGTTTACCAGTAATACATATGCAGGCTTAATATGTATTCTTAATGATTGACAGCTCTGGGATTTATTTATTTAGGATTTATCTCGGATTTTACAGCATTGGTGGGATTTCATAATAAACAAAATCTCAAAATTCAGTAATGGATATTTCTTCAACTACAGGCACTTGGGATTTTAGAAAGTAACACTTTTTATACTTTCACTTGTTCAGTTTCTCCACGAACAGTTTTTACCACACTACCAATTTCAGTATGTAATTTAATTTTCACATAATTTGAGATTAACTGAACATGACACTGTTCACTAGTAATATGTCTTTTTTTTTTACACATCTTTTACACTAAGCCCGCATTTTTATTGTTGTGGAAATCCGCAAAGGAAATATTAAAATTGTTTATGTTTCTTTATAGCTTTGTTTAGATAATCACAATTTTGAAAATTAACAGATGAATGGTAAAAATGTTCATGACATTGAACATTAAAACTTTTTAAATAATAATTATATGTGTTTCTTTCTCTTTCTAAAAAGAATAATTACCAATAAAATACATCTTTCTTTTTTCTTCGTATACAGCTCTCCTGTCTTTTTTTTGCTAGATACAATGTCTGCTTTTTCAAATAAATGGATGTTGCATACAGGCTTCAGGTTGTTGTTAAGCATTACATGAGCTCATTACAGAATTGATGCCCTCATGCACAGTCTAATAATCAGATTTTAAGATTCAGTATATAATAAATATAGTAGAGCTTTGATGAGGAGTGACCCGCTGATGTCACCAGGACAGAATGTGTCATGGTCATGAGGCTGTCATCAACAACAAAGTTTGTTTTATAGCAGTTTACTGTCACTTGTTCTACAAAATAACTGTAACTCTTCCTTAATCACTTAATCACATTCAGAGTGAACAAACCTAATCCCCAGCCTTCTGGTTTCTAACTTCTACATCTTATCTTTCTGTTTCTGTCCGATGAATGTTGCTGGTTAAGATATAGATATCCATAAACTCCTCCCTTACGGTTCTGGACTTCATCTTCCATAAAAACATAAAGAAAAGAGAGATATTTAGAATTACTATTAGATAAAATAGAGAGGGATGGTGAAATGTTTGCAAGTACACAAAAACATATATGTAGGCATATCATTACTTTGTAAAAGAGACTCCAAAAAGGAGTAGCAGGAACAGGTCATCGATGGTCATAGTTAGACTGACCTGTGAGACACCTAAGAGGAAATCTCTAAATGACATCAGCAGTCTTGTACACTTCACACTGAATCAGAAACACACACAAGAGCTCTGGCCTGAACTCACAGAATAAAGTTACATGTATTTGCATTAGTTAAAAGGTTACTCTACCCCAAAATCAAAATGTTGTCATTAATCATATTAATACGCCATTTCATTACAAACCCGTAAAAGCTTTGTTAATTTTTAAAACAGAATTTAAGATATGGCCACAGCCATATCACCCTGCAGCCCAAGCCTGGTTGCCCACTGAAGCTGGGCTGAGCCTGGTCAGTACCTGGATGGGAGACCTCCTGGGAAAACTAGGTTGCTGTTAGTAGAGGTGTTATAGAGGCCAGCAGGGGGTGCTCACCCTGTGGTCTGTGTGGGTCCTAATGCTCCAGTATAGTGATGGGGACACTATACTGTCAAAAGAGCACCGTCTTTTGGATGAGACGTAAAGAGTAGGGGTATAACCCCAGTGTCCTGGGCAAATTCCCACTGGCCCTTGTCTATCATGGCCTCCCAATAATCCCCATCCATTTATTGGCTGTGTGTCCTCTCCACCTGTAGCTGGTGTGTGGTGAACGCACTGGCGCCGTTGTCCTGTGGCTGCCGTCGCATCATCCAGGTGGATGCTGCACACTAGAGGTGATTGAGGAGAGACCCCCCACATTATTGTAAAGTGCTTTGGGTGTATGACCATACATGATAAAGCGCTATAGAAATTAATTCATTCATATGTTGGATGAAAATTGGGAGGCTTTGTGTCATGACAGTGTCATTTACTTGGCAGTCAATGGGACAGTCACAAGCCTCCAACCCTCCATCCAAAATATGTTAAATTGTGGTCCGAAGATAAACAAAGCTTCTACGGGTTAGGAACAGCATGGGGGTACATAACAAAAGTTTTTTTTTTGGGGGGGAAGAAGTAATTTTACAGCATTTATGAATCTAGATTCATTTATAAACACACAGTGCTAATGTTAAGATTTGGTCTGTTAGCTCTCATCCTCAGTCACTACAATCACCTCATCACCTCTGGACTGCATTTCCCATCATGCACCACGCACTCTCACCTGTTTCAGATTTGCAAGCCCACGCCTGCTCTCAATTAGCCACACCCACACCCTCATTTACCACAGCATTTAAACCAACCTCACACACCAACATTGGCGAAATCTTAAATTCCCGTGTTTCTTTTCCGAGCGTTATTTCCTTGTTTGTTTTCTGTGTTTTGACCTTGGATTGTTTTTCTTGATATTAATTGTTTGCTGCCTACTCTGACCATTGCCTTGTTATTGACCACGATTTTGCCTAACCCACGTTGTTCCCGTTTGCCTGTGTTTCTGACTCTGCCTGTATGACCTTGCAATAATAAAATCTGCACATGGATCCGCACGTCCCCCGTCTCCCTTGTTACAGATAAAATATCTAAGCCTTTGTTCCACATAAGAAAGAGTTACAGGTTTGAAACGATGACGGATTTTAATTTTATTTATCTTTAACTATCCCTTTAAGGCATGTGTACTTGTTTATTGACCCCTCTGGGATCTGCATTAAAGAAGTATGCACTCTGTTTTGGTGTATCAGCATTTCTGATGCACTGCTCTATAATCAAGAGCTTGTCTGTACAGATGCCACTGCTTTCTAATAATGAAAAAGAAAGAGCAGAAGTGTTTCTTCTGGATATGCTGGTTTAATACATTTTGTAGTGTTCATTACACGTGATTCACTTTACTTGAATGAAAGAGTTAATCAAAGTTAGGCAAAGGCATGTTAACATTCTGCCTTAATTAAGTCTACATTACTACACGCACACACATTTTTTGTGGATATATGACTACTATAAAATTAATGGCAGCTTGGCAAGTTTGCCATTGTATCAGCCTGTCAGAACACATTCCCTTTTTCTCATGTCATTTGTCCTCAAGGAAAGCTTGTGAACTTCATTCCATGACAGAGGCTTTTGATCACTGCAAACAATTGGATTTGGATTGAACTGGATTTTTCCATCAGTTGAGGAGAGAGGGAGGGGAAGGGCAAAGTTCTTTCTTCGATTGCGCCTCGACCCGTTTACAGTATGTGCTGACCCGATCCGGTGCCAGGCATTCCTGTGCCTGCACATGGCACAAATTAAGTGTTGTACAGTGGAGTCTTAGGGACTTGGTGATACTTTGATGAAGATTTGAAGGGCATCTCGGTGCACTACAACACAGTCACATAACATGCTCTAGTTTAATGTATTGTCCAATAGACCACGATTTCCCATTTGTTCATGGTTTGAGGTATACTGGTGTTGACAGAGACTTTGTTTGAGTGTTGAAATAAAAAAATCTGATATATTCAAATATAATAAAGTTAAAATTTCTGCTGGTTGCTGGTTTCATTGAGTTACAAAAAGTGAAATTGAAATTTGATTTAATCAAAAACTTTTACATTAAAATGAAAATAGAAATTATTTGAGCAAATACTACAGTATCTATATGATACAGTGATTCTACACTGGCTCCTGTTGATGTCTATTTAGGATTTTTGCAAATTATAAATGCCCTACCACCAAGTATTGATAATTTAATGACAGTTTCAGTGCTTTCAAAATCCACTTTCACAGGCTGAGTGACAACATGCCAATGTTTCAAAACCCAAGACAGTTGTATATGTTTCTGGACTGAATGTTGCAAGGCATTATTGCTTAGGTTTTGCAGTTAACCAAGACGATCACTAGTCCATACATTTATCACTTTATCACTGTGATCATATTTAAACTGAATAAGTGAATTCTAAGGAAAAAGTTCAGGAAATTATCGAAATGCACCTTTACATTAAAAAACCACCTTAACCTCATGTGGTTTCAAAAGAATCCACTTAATCACTTTTAATTGGACAGCGTGTTATTTGTCTGCGTTTTGTTCCTTTGTCCATACAAACACAAGCATATGACAACATGTCTAGTGATCCCACAATTTCTATAAGCAGGGTTTGCTTTCGTGTAAAGGGTGCATAAACTTTGATACCTCAGTTTGAGTACTCAGACCAAGCTTTTAATTAATACAGCAAAGCGTCACCCATTAACTACCATTCATCTTTATGTCTTGACAGCATAATAAGAGGACATGGCCTTTGTGTCTGACATCAATGTGCTTCTGGTTTCTTTATAAATGTGGTAGAACATACACTATGTTGTTTTTATTGATTATGTCACTCCAAAAGAGATTAAACGTTTTGATTTGAGCAGGGAGGCGTGTTCTAGAGTTATTTGTTTTCAAACAGACTCAAATGGATAATTATGGTTCAACCAAAGTATTTTTGTTATGCACATCATGTAAACCGAGAGATTATTACAAACCAAACCACAAATCTGTAATGTGATCTGATGGTTTATCCACTGCAACATGTACCAGTAGGAAAACATGTTCGCAATCACAATGATGTGTGAAGAAGAGACAGCAGAGGAAAGTTAGGCCTCTAGTGACACCCTTCATATACATTTCAAAGCAAAACCTTTAACATATTTGGATGGCTGTAATTGTTGTCAAAAAGTTGCAGCAATAGCATATACACGCATATACTGTATGCTTCAGGTTGTGAGTGCTTTGGGGAATGTACTGTATTTCATGTCAGTCTCATAGCAGCAGTAAAGCAAAGCTTAACCCTGGACTCCATCAGGGGCCAAGTTGGTGAAATGGTGCTATCAGCTTTAAAACTCATGGGAATACACAAAAAAACACACTGCCATCCATTAAACTTCTTATCAGAGGTCAAAAAAACCAGAGGCTAGTCAGGATACACTATATTTTGCAATGCTGTTCATTTCATATTTAGCTCTTTTACACCTTATCGAAAAATAACACAAGAATTTGCTTGTAGTTTTTGATGTATAATAAACCACTAGAAACATGAGCTGTACAGTGCCAAAGCAAGTCATTTCCACACTGTTAGCATCACTAAACCAAAGTTTCCAGAAGATTCTCTCTGTCTGCCATTGGTTAGCAAAATTAACTTGTTAGTCCCTCCCCCAAACTCAAAATATTGGTTGAGATAATGTTGCTGTGTATGAATGATTGGGATGTTCAGTATAACAAATGACTTTCCTGTACTCAGAAGTAAAACAAGCATTTGAAGTATTCATTTACTATTGGATTTACTTTTGAATGCAATACTAATATTTTAACATCCATTCAACAAACCCACGCACCAGTCCCTACCCTATACTTTTTATAATTCTTTTAATAATCTGGATATGAGTTATATATATAAATATTTAAATAAAAAAAATGTAATGTACATTTAAATTATACATTTATTTATTTATTAATTTATTTCTGGGAAAGAAAAAAAGAAAACAAACAACTTAATGATATTTATATGTAACTATGCAATTATGTAATTCCAGTGATATAATGATAACCTGTCCAGTCAAATCAAATCAACATTATCATATAGCAAAGACCCACTGTTGAACATTAACATATATTGTTCGCAGTGTTTTTTTTTTTTATGTTTTATGTTTTTTTTATTTAAATGATAAATGTAATGTGTCGTCACAGTTTGTGGATGGAAAGTTTTTGGTTGCTTAGTGGACTCGTGAATCAGCACAACCCTGCATGCTACACTGGGAAGTGGTCTGCACTTCCTCTTTCAGTCAGAGAAAGACAGGAGAAAAGAAAGACAGACAGCATGGCTAGTCTCATGATTCGGGGGTAGGGGGACTGTCTTCATTTTGGTACAGACATACACATAAACACAAGACTTATTCCACACGCATTATGTTGCATGTGTTTATTTGTCTCTACAGGAAGTAGATCCTCTTACGGAGCATGTGCTCCTGCATCATCACAGCGGCGTGTGTACCATTTGGTGCTGATCTTATTACAGTCACAGTTATATAAACCCTGAAAGAACAGCTCCATATAATCGCTTCATCAGTCTCAGTGTGGCATTTCTGCTGATTCTGTTGGGCGCTCATGGGGCAGCTGCTCATCAGGGTGAAAGGTGACATGAGAAACATTAAGAATGCTGTGCAAAGGTTAGCTTACTCATATTTGCGTACAAGATGATTAAAACACTTTCCACTTAATGCATATTAGCGTTCCAATATGCAAAAAGGATATCTTCATAAGCCTGTTTTCCAATTACATATTCATTTTACATAAACATGTTTAAATGGAAACACCAATATGCAAGTGAGGAGTTAATTTGCAAAAACAGAAAAACAAGTTTTTTTTTACTGCATTGGGCTATTTTGATTAGGTTAAAAAAATGCAATAAAACACAATAAAAGCATACTTAAAAAAAAAACACAATTTAAAAAAAAGAGAAAAAACCCCAGTCATCTGTTTTTGCAAATGAACACTTAAATTTTAATTTTCCAAAATGCACATAAAAATATGTGCTTTAAAATTAGATAGCTTTTTTTGCATGTATTATATCTTAATATAAAAATAATAATAACTGTAATTAAATAAAAAAATGTAATTATAAAATTATATACATTTTTATTTAAAATTATATTTTATTTGAATCGTTTAATATATACGTGTTTATACCAACTTCATCCCAAACCCTTTCTATCACATTTTTCAACAGGCAGCTGTAACCACTGCTACTACAACAGCAATGAAGGGAGGATACCATATCCCTAACCCCCCTTCCCGTCCTACATCGGAGAAGTGATAAGATCCATTAGGGACTTATGATGGGATCCTCCTACAATAGTGAGCTCTGTGTGGGACGTGCAGAATGGCCTTATGAACCAGAGCATGTGAGAACCAGGCTCTGCTTTTGGCAGGGGACGTTAACACAGAGCGCTGATTCAGCAAACATGCCACACACTCAATCTCATTACATATAGCTGCACTCATTCATTGATAATAAGCACATTCAGGACTGGATCCTTACTGATCTACATGAAGTTCTGTTCTGCTTGATCTGTATGTTTTATGATCAGTTCTGTAAAAAACAGAATTTTTGGATTGGTTTTAAACTTTAAGCTGTTGTTTATGCCCTCAGAATACCAAAACCAGAGCCTGATTTTTTTTGTATCTGTTTAGTGTTACGTTTTTTTGTCATTTTAAAAAAGGAGAAAATAATTATTGAGGAAAATACTTCAAAAGTCTCTGACCACGATGTTAGTTTATCTCCTCAGCACATATCCTATATAGCCGTCAGGGCCAGTACAGGTCATCTGGCTTTGTTTGCTCATGTTATTATTTATCCTTTGAAGTTCATTAAAGGATCAGTCCAGAGAACATTAGTAATTATTGTGATGAATTCCTTACAAACCCACTTTAAAAAGAACAAAAAGACAAATGGAGAAAAAGAAATCTGCATTCAATACAGCAAAAATTAATTGTAACAATGTTTGTAATTAATGATAAAGTAATACGTTAATACAATAACAAAGTGTTCACTCAAGACTTTTCCATGATGCCAGTCACCTGATTATGCCCTTCATAGGAGACGGGGAGAATTTTGCCCTAATTCAGAGGTCAGTGAACTCTCATGTTTCTTTGTTGCAGTAAGCGGAAATAAATCAGTGTCATCTGCAGAGTGATTTTGGAAAGCAGTGTTTGGAATATTCCTCTAACAACCCGAACTAGCTCTCAGAAAACAAAGGGGCCTGTAAAAATGTCTCCCTCTGAATTACTGCGTGTTTTAGTTGTTCAAGAGAATGAAGCATTGAGGGTTTAGGAATCCTAATAAAAATCATTGAGATCATAATGCTTATAGATGCAGACTTTTATAAGTGATAATGTTTAGAATGATGCTTTGGATACTGCCAATAGCTTAAGCTGTAAGAAACTGGACGCGGTCAGAAAGAGCTTTAATGAATATATGACGAAATCTGATTCAAATCAGATCTGGCTCAGATATTAGTTCAGATCCAAAGTACTGTACCGTGTTGGCACGACTGAGGAAAAATGTGCTTCATGTGGTAACATTTAAATGAATTGATTTTACTCAAATCCAAAATATTATATTAGCATCACTGAATCAACCTGAATACATTGTTCCCAAATAAAAGTACATTTAATGTTTGGATCAGTTAGGAATAGCATCCTAGTGTCGTTTGCACTGCATTTATTCATATCCAACCAAAGATTTACATTACAAATGCAAACAGCTAAAACATTGTGCTAAAGAAACCTGGTGCACCAACTCTGAGAGTTTAAAGTCCAGCTGAGCTTCTGCCAGAGAATGTCAAGCTCACGCCCTCCGGGCCAAACACTGGATAACCGCCTGGAGAGCTCTCACGATAGGCTAGCTGACTGCGGCCCTCTCAGCCAATCATTACGCTCAAGAGGCTGACACCCCACCCTCTCTTAACCCCCCACTCACTGGGCACCCGGGAAGAGATCAGGAGGTCTCTGGGTTGCAAGGTCTAACATAGTCTTTTTGCTGTGGCAGTGACGTTCACTCTGACACATCATTTCCACCCCTACGCATTGTTCTGCATCAGAGAAAGCCATTAATACAGTCAGTAAGACTCATCTTTTGGGAGTTAAACATGGGACAACACTTTTTGCCCTGTTGGGATTTATGTATCATCTTACAGTCTTACACCCAACTCTCTATGCGCTTGTGTGTCCACTCAGCAAGCAGTATTCATTAACATAGGCCTGACTCATAACCCAAAAAAAACCCAAATAACCAGACCAAAATGCAATATTTCACATACTTTTGTTGTGTGCAAATGCAGTATCTTGGATTTGACGTCAAAGGCACAGTGTGGGTGATTCACGGCACACAAATATTCGCTACAGGGTGCCCCTGACTGAAATTCAGTACATTGATTAAATCCAGTTATTCATCTGTTTCAGACATGTGACTAATGCTCATCCTTTATATTTATGAACATCATCCGTGTGAGGTATCAATATAAAAAAAACACCATATGTGACCCTGTCTGTGAAAACCCTCCTGAAGTCACTTTATGAACATTATGTGAAAATGTAACATTGATATCTTTAATATCGACCAAGTGTGGCCATGTCAAAGACTGAAAATATAGTGAAATTAATGCTTGAAGTCAACCTTTGAAGCTTGTTATCTCAAAATTAGATTTTGAGACTTTAGGAGGGTTTTCGCAGACAGGGTCACGTATGTAAGCAACATGCAGATTTCTGTGAAAAGTTATTAGAGGAGCAGTGATTGTTTTCATAGAAAGCTGGCAGAACCTGAGAGTAGCGTTAACAAGACAATGCATGAAATATGCTGTCGTTCTCAGGTGCGGGTTCAACAGGTTCCTCGCGCGGTACAAGAACAAATAGTTTTACAAGTAGTAGTTACTCATAACTGTATTGCATATTGTTATGTAAAAATGCTCGATATACTATTAAGCATAAGCAATAAAAAGCCCAGCAGCACAATTGTCACTAAAAAGGGATTAACGCTTCCTAGTGATCTTTCTACTGACTGATCCCAGGATTTGGTTCAAAGCCAGCATTATGTATCTGTCATCAGAGTGTTACTGTTGGAGCGGTGCGCAAGTGTTTCATATCTCATGCTCATTGAAGCATCATACTCTCAGAGCGTGACTCACTACACCTCTACTGCAAGCAATATTAAAGAATTGTTTTGATTCGAAAGCTGCAAGTATGTAAATACATTTTAGATGCTGTCAATTCCTGGGGCTGGTTGCATAAAAGGTTAAGACTAGTCTTAAAAGTTAGTCAGCTTTTTTTTCTTTAAGACTGGTCACAGTTTTTTAAA
>JAUMHR010031769.1:0-12815 GCA_032361145.1 Enteromius fasciolatus
TACAATGAAAGTATACATTTTATATCAAATGAATTCAGTTGGGAGGCTAAACCGTGACAAAAAACGTAACAGTCATATAATTCAAGGGCCGTTATTGTAACCCTTCTACGTTTTGCACTTTGGACAAATGTAGTCAGGGTACATTTTTATATGAGACTGGGTTGCAAAGAAACAAAAAGCTGTTAGAACTGTAACGTTACAAGCTTGTGTTTTTCAATTCAATGTTTTTCTGTGAAGTTGTTTATATTCCCCCTAGCATTTGAAAGTGATTAAAATTTTGTATTTGATGTATTACAATATTACTGTATGATTGAATTAAAAAAAAAAAAACACTTTGAAGATGTCTTTACGCGAAACGAAGCTACTTTGAGTCTGCCCGAAATTCAGTGTAACAGAACCCGCCATGACCTATGTATTACTACCATGCTGTGCTATTCGGGCTATTGGAATTTGATGAACAGACACATACCCCCAGTTTCACAGACAAGGCTTAAGCTAGTCCCAGACTAAATTGCATGTTTGAGCGGTCACAAAATGAAAATATCTTGCTCTGACAAATCTTAAAACATGTCAGTGTCATTGTTCTGTGTTTAGATACACACCAAGTCATTTTTGTAAAAGTTGCTTAAATATCTTAAGCTAATGCCTAATCCTGGCTTAAGCTAAGCCCCATTTGTGAAATCGGGCCATAGTGTGTCTTGTTAGCTGGTTTTCAGGTTAAGAGACATTAATAAAAATAATAATAAATAGCAACAAACAGTACAACAAACAATTTTTATTATTGCCATCGCAGTTCATTTAAAGATTTTCTTGTAGACTTTGACTCTCGAGTGAAAGTTAATAAAATCTTAACCAAACATGACACTCATTTAAGATGCATTTGCCTGTTTCCCTTATATGTTAAACATATAGTGCAGCCTTTGGTCGAATAAAAGTACTTTTAAAAACAACAAAAAGCAGCGCATCATGTCATAGGCATTAACATTCTACAAACGTTGCCTTCCTATAAAAAGGTCAGCTTACGGTGAACAAATATCTACACTTCAATATTTATTACGTGTTCCGCCATTTACTTAAAAATGCATACACCGTATGCATTTAAAATAGGACAACAGCTTTACAAATGAGGATTTCAAAACCCACAATCGAATAAAACGTTTCAACAGAAATATGTATGCTATCTAAAAATAGAAGAAACAATGTTCTTTCTTCAAAATGAGCAGTTCCTTTCAAGCTCCCATTGCGTCTTCATAAACTGCAGAGGGAAGTTAGAGTCCTATTTGGGAGGTTGACCTTCACACACTTTGGATAAACTCCCGCCATTGAGGCCTATGTGCAATCTTGATGAACAATATGATATGAAATACTCTCTACTTCTGTCTCTTCAAAGTGCTATTGAATATGAGGCCGTGGCTTCAGGATTAGTTTCCCCGTCTAGTATATAAGAGGGAAAAATACAAATGTTTGCACAAGAAAAGTTACTTTGCATTCATCAAGCAACTGGCAATTCAAATACTCACATCATCACAGGACATGTTATATTCTGCTAGTACCGTCCGACAGCGTGCTGCAATACTGCAAGTGGTTAAGGAGAGATTTAGTAGCCACTGATCATTTGCAGTTGTGTGATTGTGAATAGATTGGCTGAATACAATAAAGACAGTACAAATTTCCTGTATTAAAAAGGATACATAGATGGTGCAACTACTCGTTTGTGTATTCCAGCAAAGAAAAGGCCAATCAGAGTCACACAGCTAATGGTGAAAAACGGATGATTCCATAAAGACGAGAAGAAAGAAACCTGTGGAAAGACAGGAGATGACAGATAAACAACTGTAACGGTAAACAGGCAAAATGTGTTTTTTAATGCTAATCTGGCACCTCTAAATATTACATACTTTCTGAGTGTCTGGATCTATCAACCAGTTCCAGGCGCCTGTGGCTGTGCACACAGACACCACGATCAGAATCACTGCAACAAGGCAGAATTCATGAATTAAAACAAGGCAATGTAAGGAACAATATGCACCATTTCAGCCCGTGTTGATTATTATGTTATGAACACTTGAAAAGCATGTATAGATCTTAGCTCAGACACCAGCCAAGAGGGATCTAGGTTTTTTCAAACAGATTCAATACAGATCTGACCAGACAAGCTGGACCGACTTACTGCGCCAACGACCTGTAGCCGGCTGCAAACAAGACACATACTCCGTCAATCTCCTCTCAAAAGCCTTTAGGTCTGCAGAGGAGCAAAACAACTGTATCAGACAGGACTGACAGTGAGGTTCTAATTCCAACACATTTTCGTTTTTATTTACAAAGAACTGCACCACTTAAAGGACAAGTTCAAAGACAGCTTTGTATCACTACAGTGTTAGTGGTACGTATAAATGAACAATGCATTCCCCCAGATCTCCCAATTAATTTATCTGCTAAGGTCATTTTCTGACAACTTTTATTAAAACTACAGATGGTACTTCTGCATTTTTGCATTCCCGACCGTGGTTAGTTACCTCAAACCCAGAGCATTATGGGTGTTGGAGTTTTCTTACATTTGTAGCAAAAGTGTACTCCATAAACATTTTCGTCGGTTTCAGTCATGTAAAAAAAAAATCTATATATTATAAACTGCCATGTTTTAATGAAAGACCATACTGTCAGCGACGAATTATCCCTTTAAGACACTATACCGCCATGTTTAACATCTGAAAAACGCATAATGAAGCTTATAGGGTCAGAAACAGCTGTACCAGGCATATCAATGCATAGGTAGCTTTATAGCTTTTATATTTTTGGGAAACCGTGCACTACTTTGCATGTATTATACGTTAGTGTCAGATATGATGGCATTATGATTGGCTAACACGATGTTTAAAAGCCAAGACCGGGTTTTGCACTGATAGTGGAGCTGCACTCCTTGTTGAGGCACCAGTCTTGCGAGATTTCGCTTCATATACTTACGTTCATAATGTTGCTGCAGTGCACGTCAGCAAAATAAATCACGCGTTTAACATCTGAAGGGTCTTAAAATCTTAGCTCAGATGCTAGCAGCCTTGTTTCAACACCATACAGCTAACTTGTCATAACAAACACAGACGCTGCGCTAATATTTGGATATGACACTTGGAGATGAGAACACTAAACTGATAATCGATCTATTAAAAAAATACCTTCGGCTTGTTCTAATGAATTCATTGCTCTTCCCCCAAAGTGCTGTAGTCGGTGAGTGTAGGCCTGCAAACACACGCAGCGTGCGCCAGCCAATCGCGGAAGCTCTCTTCTCATTGGCTCCTTGAAAAGAGGACGTCATCTTAAAGAACTAGGTTCAATTATTTTGTTTATTATATGCTTCGATGTTTTAGCTAAATATATTCAGTAATGAGACGCCCTTTATTTAAATAAATTCCAAGTTGTCTAGTAAATTCCAATTCCAAAGACTGTGTTCACTTGATTAAATAAAATTGTTTTGTTACAATTGTTTCAAGAATTTAAATAACAGCCAAATACTTAAACATTTAATGCAACTGTACTTACTTTTTCAAATTGATTTTTTTTTTTTGACACCTCCTGTTCAAAGGAAATTTCGTACCAAAATGATATTGCTGAAAGCAAAATTAGGATATATAATTCAACATCTGCATGCTTAAAACTTTAAAAAAATTAAAGTTTCCTAATAATTAAATTCTCATTGTATTATTCTTGAGAGAAAAAAAACCAACTAAACTTCCGGGGTCAAAGTTTACACGAAAGAAAAACGTGTGTGTGTGTGTGTTTATCTCTTGTTCTACAAGTTTATATCTCCCCATCTTTCTCTTTTATAGTCATGTGCTTTATGAGTTCAACACGACAAATGGAAATGGTATTATTTATTGGTTCATAGACTCACAAAATTTCACTTTATATTCCGTTTTTCCCTCTCTTTTAAGTCATCTTTCTATCATTAAAAAGGGCTTTCAAATTTGATCTGATATTTAAGCATTTATCTTTTTATCATTTATTACGAGGCAGAATATGGCAGAGAATAGAGAGAGCTGGAAATATGAGAGCATGTAGACAAAGGTAAAAATGAGCACAGTTTACTGAATAAAGCTAATCACGTCCTTTTTAATGTAGTCAGACTTTATTGGACATGTACAAATTCAACATGTTAAGCAAATGCAATGAAAAACAATTCCTCCACATTGTCCTATGACATTTGCAAACTTAAAATGGAGAGCCTTCAGAGATTAAAATTTTTATATTCAAGCAAAACACACTGATTACTAAAAATAATAGATGAGCTGAGCACTAGATGCAATAATCAGCTTTGTTGTTTTTGGGTGTGAATTTTTTAGTTAACACCATGTTAAATTTTTCCCTCAGTAAAGCCTCTATCTCACAGTCTGGGATTTCTTTCATGTCCACCAAGTCTGAGTCCTCTTTGAATGTGACCTCACTGTACGTTCGACCAATCAGAGCTCTGAAGCCTGTGGGCGTCTGAAGGGAGCAAATGGATTTGAGCATGAACAGAGAGTCTGGACTAGTCTGCAGGCTATCTGACATCTCTCTGAAATGATCTGCATCACGGGGTGTTAATGTGAAGGAGTATAATGTTTTGGTGAGCCTTTTATCAACGAGGCTGGAATTAGCTAATGTCTTATCTTTGACCAATTGCTTTCTTCCGGTCTTCACCAACAACCACTTCATCCCATTATTTGTGAGGCAGAATGTGCCTGGAGGCTGTAGTTGGTCTTTACCTGAGATTAACTCTAAGGGATGCCAGATTTGGCATGACACTCCAAAGCTCACATCTGCAATGTACTGCTTCCCATCAATCTCCACCATATTGATGATATGAGAGTCCGTGGGGAGGAAATCCTCTTCCAGTGAGTTGAACACTTTGGAGCCTAGTATGGTGAATTTGTATCCCATCTCCTTTAGGACCCATGAGAATAAGAGGTTGTTTTCACAACACCAGCCTCCCCGATTGCTCTTGACTATTTTATCATAGATGACGTGCAGGTCCATAGTGTTCTTCTCACCAGAATGGAGGCTGAGGTTCTCAAATGGAATATTCATAACATGCAGCTTGTGGATGGTGAACAAATTGTCCAGGTCAGGTTTGTCATATTGGCCAGTAAACCTGATCCTGTTCAAGTACTCTTTCAGGTCCATTATATCCCTACAAGCAACAATGTCCAAAGTTTTAACATAAAATGTGTAGACATTTTACATGTTAAAGTATGTTTTTTATTGTTATTATCACATTATATTATAACCTCTATACATGACTATACATGCCACAGTTTTACCATGTTTCACCATGACCACTCTCTCTTCTTGGTCTTCAAAAATGTCTGAAAATAATTTAGTTACACTCTTATGGAAATATGATCATATTTTGTAACTAAGTTTTAAATAAACATCTTAGGAATATTATGGCTATTATGGCAGAAATATGACTTTCTGTTATGAAACAGGATGTGGTTTCATACATGTCCTCACATGAGGACACCGGTACTAAAAGCATGTTTATTACGCAATTTAGGAGACATAACACATGAATTAGGAACTAAATAATTTTTTAATATTGAAATATTATATATTATTATGAAAATCTTGTCAATTTTTACTCCGATTGTTTTTTCATTACATGTTGCCCTCAAAACACATTAATATTACAAATTTGTTATAACATAGTTGAGAATCATCTTTATACAAAACTAAAAATGTATTGGTGATTTGAATAAATCTGTTGTTTTTGCCTTTTTTGTTCTTTCATGTCATGTTTTTTAAAAGACATTAAGTCCTGATGGCATAATTTATGCATAAAATATAATTACATTTTTGTTTACCATTTAATGCTCTAAACAATGTAAAGACATGAATAAAACTATTTTTCCTTAAAACGTATATCTAAATATAAGTTGGAGAGGTCTACAGTTTTCAGCATACTTGCATTTCCACTGTGAGAGGAAATCCGGAAATCACAATGTATGATTTTTTAACAATTTATTTGGGAATTACTGTGTCAAATGTGTACTTGATCACTTGTTTATCAGCCCTCAAAGATCTGTTATTTTGCTTTTAAATAGTCCAGCTACATTCTGCTCATGATTCTAAATTAGTAGCACCTGTTTGAGGTTGTTAGCTGTCATAAAGACACCCGTGCACCCCACAATCAGCCAAAGTCTAAGTAGCAACATGGGCAAAACCAAAGAGCTGTCAAAAGACACAAGACACAAAATTGTAGACCTTCTCAAAGCTGGAAAGGGCTACGGGGCAATTGTCAAGCAGCTTGGTGAAAAAAGAACAACTGTTGGAGCAATTTTCAGAAAATGGAAGAGCTAATGATGACTGTCAATGTCCTTCAGACTGGGGCCCCACGGAAGATCTCTCCTCGTGGGGTATCATTGATGCTAAGAATGGTGAAGAATGAGCCCAAAACTACACGGGAGGAGCTGGTCAGTGCTGTGAAGAGAGCTAGGACCATCGTTTAAGGCTACTATCAGTAATACACTGAGACGTCATGATTTAAAATCTTGCATCGCACGGAAGGTTCCCTTGTTTAAGTCAGCCCATGTCCAGAGCCCTCTGAAGTTTGCCAGGGACCGTCTGGATGATCCAGAGGAGTTATGGGAGAAAGTCCTTTGGTCAGATGAGACCAAAGTAGAACTTTTTCGACAGCCCCGAAACCTGACAGATCTAGAGAAGATCTGTGGAGGAGTGGGCCAAAATCCCTCCAGTAGTGTGTGCAAACCTGGAGAAGAACTACAGGAACCGTTTGTCCTTTGTAATTGTTACCAAAGGCTTATGTACCCAATATTAACATTTTTTGACTCAAGTGATCAAATACTTGACACAGTAATTCCCAGATAAATTGTTAAAAAAATCATACAATGTGTTTTCTGGGTTTTTCTTTTCTGTCTCTCACAGTGGAAATGCACCTATGCTGAAAATTGTAGACCCCTCCATGATTTCTATAAGAGAACTTGCAAAATCACAGGGTGACCAAATACTTATTGACCTCACTGTATATATGCAATACAGGCTCGAGCTGTTTTGAGACCAAATACACAACAATCAATAAGGATAATTATATGATATTTAAAGAGAATAACTACCTTTAAGATGAATCCAGTGAGAGCTGAAGGAAGCGCAATACTCTGAAAGAATGCCTGGAAATTGAAGGGACTGAATGACACACCCTTGAATCACAGAGCAATACATTAATGATTAATAAACAAAGGGCAAAATCCACAAAGCTGAACATTTCTGTTTGACTCAACCTAGACTAAGCAATTTGCAAGATAGAACTGCAATAATAATAGGGCTAAAATCAAGAGCCTTTTTTATTGTTTTACAGCATCCACAAGTGGTCAAATTAAGCTAATGTGCCCCAATGGATAGGGAGTTAACCCAAAGGGTTCCAGTCCCAGGTCCGGCAGGGATTGTGGGTGGGGGGACTGAATAACCAGTGCTCTCGCCATCTTCAATACCATGACTGAGGTGAGACCCTTGAGCAAGGCACTGCTCCCTTGGGTGCCACAGCAATAGCTGCCCACTGCTCCGGGTGTGTGTTCACGGAGTGTGTGTGCGTGGTTGTTCACTTCTCACTGCTGTGTGTGTGCACTTGGATGGGTTAAACGCAGAGCACAAATTCTTAGTATGAGAAACCATAACAGGCCACATGTCACGTCCTTCCTTCCTTCCTTATTCATCAAATAACATCTTATGGTCTTTTTAATTGCTAAATAAAAATACCACCACTTATGTCTTAAAAATCATAGATTAATCTCACCAATACATATTTTACTATGCAATATGATATCAAACATTATATCTTATTCTTTTGTTTATTTATTTGGTTTCTATACTTTGTCTGCATTTTTATAGGCCTATTGCTGTCTGTCTGTATGCAATATCATCCTCCTAATACATTCAATTATTTTACTTTTTCAGCAGTTTGGATTGATCACGGCTGTTTAAAATACATACAAACAATAATCAATATATGAAGTGAAAAAGGAGTTTTTATCTTTAGACTGACTTTATTGAATTACAACCAAAGAAAAGCAGAGAAAGTGAGCGAGCGTTTGACATAGTTTGGTCAGTAGACACAGAGCTGTTGTTGTGGAAAACATGCATCACTGAGCAAACTCCAAGGCTTGTGGCTGAAACACTTGTTGGTTATTTGGAGACAAACATGCTGTATCACGAGTTAGCTACAAAAAGAAAGGAGAAGTTTTATGTCATGCAAGGTATTGTCCATTTTCTGTTTAATTTTCTCTTTTTGAAAAAGGATCTGCCCCTGACTTGTAGACAAAGATAAGTAATAGCTATATATAGCCTATATATATATCAGCATATTGTTATATTGTTAATGAGCATGTTAAAAACTTGATGTGAGAAAGAGTTTCAGAGAATATGTATGTATTCAATAGCACCCTAAAATCACATCTGATTTAGAACAAATACTTATGAGCAACTTGGCTCACTCACTAAGCATATTTCTTAGTGTATGTATTAAACAATTTACTGCATAGATGGAGCGAATGGTTCATACAATACTTTGTGGGGGAAAATATCAGATAAAAGCATTTTATACAGGATGCCAAGGAGACAGGATGTTACGCAATTTATGCATTATTTCGGACATGCTTTGATGTCTGCAGCCACTGAGTCTTTTTCCTTTCATTTATGTATCGCCAAGTTGAAGCTATTCTCCATTTTGAGAAATATGCAACCCAAATCTAGTTTGTCTTTTTTTTGTAGAATTTTTTTTTTTACATTTTTAACCCACGGTCCTTAGAAGATATCTAATTGGTTAAACGGGTGAACTGGTTTTTTTTTTTAATCGGTCACTTTTCGTGAATCTTTTAGTGAACTTGTTTGCAAAAGGAGCTGAACCAAACTTTTTTTTTCAGAGTGAGAGGGAATTAGTTAAAACGACTAAGTGTGAACGCTTTCAATCATGAATGACAGTATGACACCGCGAGGACGCAGGAGGAATTGTTGGAAAAAAGTTGATCTATAATAACGGTAATCTGCAACATGCGACTTTGTTTTTGTAGTGTAATAAATAAAAAATAAAAAAAACGGTAGTTTTTGAAGTTAATGAAAACATAGTAAGTAATTTATGAACCAAATACATTATTATAGGCATTCTGTAAAATATATAGGCTATAGCTACTAAATGTGCATTAAACGCTACTCATCTGCCAAGTGAATGTAATATGATATAGCCTACCTGCTATTGCTTGCCTTGACTATTGCTTAGTCTAAAAACCTGTGCCGAATTTGGTTTTATTTCCTTTTACTGCACATTTTCCAAGATGTTGTGTTGTTAGCCTACTGTTGGTAACGTTAAGCTTCTTTTTTGTTCTTTGTTGTGTTTAGCTAAGTTACATAAAATAATCAGTTTACACGTCTGAGTACTATAAGATGATAAGAAATAATAAAATTATAATATTATTTTATTTACACGGTGTTAATCATAAATGCAATGTGACGCAGGACATGGGCACGTTTATAGATAGTAAACCTAGCTAACTGTCATGTCAACAAAACTGACTCATCAGAAATAAGTGTTCATAGGTCAGGAGCAGTTATGATGGTTAATATATAAACAAATAGGACAGAGCTCAAAAGTTTGAAGAGTTCAAATAATGTGACGTACTTCTTTTATGAAAGAATTGCTTTTAAGTTATTTGCCATAGTTCCCTTTCTTTTGCTGATATAAGAAATAAAAGCAATAGAGTGTTAAAATGTGTATTTCTAGTAACCATAACTCATTTTGACCTAATTGTGGTGACTGACATAAACAGTAAATTAGGTGAAAGAACCTTCTTGTGTCAATCTCCTCAGTTCTGTTATAAACTTTTGTGAACTTTCATAGGCTAAAAAAAAAAGAAGACTGGATTTGCAGCATCCGAACGGTGGTGAGAGAGACAGAGAAAGACACAGAGGAGGAGTGTCAAGACCTCTGCTCACGTTAACCTTTGAGCCTGGTAAAGTAGTGATGTAACTCAGCATCAGGACTTTAAAGCACGTTGCTGCTAGCGTAGTAAGGCATTTGTGGTTAGCCTGACCAGTACACAGACAAAGACAGCGGGTGAAGTGTAAGTAACTTTTACTACTATTACTTTTACTACTATTTGACATAAGGTTACCATGTTTTTAATTAATTCAAGAGTTTATATTCCATGTAACGTTCTTTATTAATAACCTACAGAAACTGACAAAATGAGGAACTCTACAGAAAAACAGAAAGTGGCAGGAATTTCTTTTGTAAGTGAGATGCTGACTTTGTATTTTACTTTTTCTTTCAAAACATTTGTCCCCTATAGTGATATATTTTTGACTCTCATTTTTCTCCATTTTCTGACTCTTTGTTTTTCTCTCTTATTGTGCAGAAACAGAGAAGAGACAGTACTTCAGTCATGAGTGCATTTCCTGAAGGTCCTCCGGTACTAGATTACAGGGAACCAGAACCTCCTCCTAAGAAGCACAAGTACGAGCAAAGCTTGAAGACCCTCATCCCATTCCGTTTTGGCTCAAAGTAAGACATTCACCAGATTTGAAGAATATTAAATATATTAATATCAGTTATGAAATTGACCATAAAGCTGTCTCTTTTTTAAATGAATCACAGAAGAAATTAAAAAAACATATGTTATTGCTAATTAATAAAATGATATATCAACTTTTTACAGCTCGCACCCAGTCGATGATGCTGGTTTCTTCTCCTTTACATCATTTGCATGGATGTCACCCATGATGTGGAAGCTCTTTAGGAATCGGTTAGATGAGGACTCATTTTATATCTCACCTCATGATGGAGCCCACACCAACGGGGAGAGGTACAACAACTAAGACAATTCTTCATAAGCTTTCCATTTTCCATTCCAATTCCAAATTCAAAAAGTCTCAGCAGTGTAACACTTGGAGAACATGAAAGCATGAAAATTCATTGTTTGATGTTTTTTCATATATCCAGCTTTAGTCTGGGAAAAGTTTGCATGTAAATGGACTATGTTAAAAAGAAAGATTTCTGATGTGATTAAGGTTCCAAAGGCTGTGGGATGAGGAAGTTGCCCGTGTGGGTCTAGAGAAGGCATCTCTTTCTGCAGTTCTCATGCGTTTCCAGAAGACAAGATTTATAGTGGGATTCTTCGTCTCTGTCCTGTTTGCTTTTGGATCATTTGTTGGTCCGGTATGTAAAATAACTTCCCTTTTGAGATACACACTTGCACAAAATATAATAGCAACTTTATTTTATGTTTATATTATATATTTGTATGTACAGTATACATACATTTTTACACTTTGTGAGAAAATAGAAGTAAGTGTTCTATAATAAAGTTGGTTCTTAAATAGAATAATTTATATTGACATTGTACTAAAAGGCAAATAGTGGTAATATCTATTTCTTCTGCTACACATCATGGTTCTGTTTGGAATGATTTGTTTTACATTTTATCTGTCTTCCAGTCTATTTTAGTGAATGAAATCTTGAGATACATTGAGCAGCCTGGGTCATCTACACTGTTACATGGCGTGGGTTTGTGTGTGGCCTTGTTTGTGGGTGAATTTAGCAAGGCTTTTTTCGCATCGCTCCTGTGGGCCGTGAACTTGCGCACCGCTATTAGATCAAAGGGAGCTTTCTCAATGCTCGCTTTCAAGAAAATCATCTCTCTCAGGAGTCTAACCAGCATCAGTATAGGAGAGGTAAGCTATTGACTGTTGTTTTGGCAGTGAATATCGCCACTTCATCATTTGTCAATCTATTTATTGGTTATTTGTTAGGGGTATTTGTTTGTGTTTGTTGAATCTCTTTTACTAGCTACCTTTGAAATACAAATAGAGCTTGTTAATTCTTTGTTTCTCTATGGTGTAGACGATAAACGTGTTGACGAGTGATGGCTATAGGATATATGAGGCAGTCATATTTGGAACGTTTCTGCTGTGTGTTCCGTTCCTGCTGATAATATGTATCATTTATGCCTGCGTCATTCTGGGATACACAGCACTCATTGGAATTCTGGTCTACTTGATCTTCTTACCAATACAGGTGTGCTGGTCTCATCTGTAACATGTTGTGAGATCTGCATTTAAAATGTACTCATCTTAGTAACTGTGCACTGTAGTTCTCAATTGCCAGGCTGATTGGTGTGTTTAGAAGGCGGGCTGTATCTGTGACAGACAAACGTGTTCGCACTATGAATGAAGTTCTGACCTGCATCAAACTCATTAAGATGTATGCGTGGGAGGAGTCTTTTGAGAAAACAGTCACAGGTTGTCCATCCATCTATTCATCCACCGATTTTATTTTATTTACTCATGTTTCTATGAAATGCAGTAGGCTATTTTCTCTCATCTATTGCTATCTAATTTGTTCAACCCCAGATATCAGGAAAAAGGAGAAGCTGCTATTACAAAAGGCTGGCTATGTTCAGAGTTTAAACTCGTCTTTTACAACGATAGTTCCCACGCTAGCAACCATTCTCACCTTCATTGTCCATACTTCACTGAAGTTGCCTCTTCTGCCTTCTACTGTGAGTATAAAAACACACAAATATGCTAATATCCTGCTAAATTAATAAATAGGCACTACCAGTCATACAGCTTGGGGACAGAAAGAAATTGTAAGGTTTACTACTTTTAAAATAAGTGCTGTTTTTCTTACTTTGTGAAGGATCAGGGGCGGATTTAGTAAATTTGGGGCCTCAGGCAAATATAGGAATGGGGCCCTACATTTGTACACATTTACTTCAATCAACCTTGAGGTTCCTTTTTTTTGTTGTCAAAGTTGCTGCTGCACAATGTTGCCC
>JAUMHR010031790.1:0-12815 GCA_032361145.1 Enteromius fasciolatus
CCGAGTTCCATTCATACTACCCCCATTCATACTATATAGTACCTACTGTTTTAACGGTCGAGTAGTACATTCGGTTTTAAATGTAGTACCTACTTAAGCAGTATGCGATTTTGGACGCAGCATTAGACTTTGGCTGATTGGGGGGTGCACAGGTGTCTCTATGACAGCTACAGGTGCTACTAATTTAGAATCATGAGCCGAGTGTAGCTGGACTGTTTAAAAGCAAAATAACAGGTCTTAGAGGGTCAGAAATCTGGCTGATAAGCAAGTGATCAAATACTCATTTGAGTAATTCCCAAATAAATTGTTAAAAAAAATCATACAATGTGATTTCTGGATTTTTCTTTTTAGATGCTGAAAATTGTAGACCCCTACATGATTTCAAAGTAAGAGAACTTGCAAAATCACAGGGTGATCAAATACCTATTGACCTCACTGTATATATATATATATATATAGTTATCAGTAAAATAAAATGAATTTAGACAAGTTGGAAGTTGAATTTATATATTTTAAAGTCTGGTTAAGGTTCACTGTATGATTCATAGAAATGTATATTTTAACAACATGTATTGTTTCCTTACATTTTTTCTTTGCTAATAAAAGAGGTTTAAATATTCTTACCTTTGAAATCATGAAACCTACAGAAACCAGGACTTTTGTCTTTTATTCCGATTGTATGCTACTAATTCTGTGCTTTCAGCAGTAAATTCACCTGGAATAACGGTCGGAAAAACAGCAGTTACCTGTTTAGGTCATGCTTCTGTTTCTGATGGTTTAGATTTTCCAGTATTAAACTTGAGGAATCTTACCATCTAAATGTAAGGAAAAAGGGTTGACTTTTTATTCACTTGTGGTTAGATTTATTTATAGTTTCTTCCTTGCATATTTTATTCAAGAGTGCACAGTGAAAGGGTCAAAGGTATGGCCGGTTTATTTCCTGTTTTGGAATAATCTTGCATTTTTCTCCCCTGGCATGCTGTTTGACCACCCTTTTTACCCTTTTTTTATATCACTGTCTAAGCTGCTGTAGGATAGCAGAGTTTCATCAGGCATTTTAAGGCTGAATCCTGAACTTTCCACTCACCTCAGACATCTCAGCTCCGAGATCATCATCATTTGGCAAGTTATATCAAACTTCTCAACTTAAAGAATAGTCTCTGTTGTATTTTTCAGAGCCAGCTTATTGACAGCAGAAAGATTGAGCAATGAAAAGAACAGCAGCAGTGGACCAATAAAGAAATGAATTTAGTGAACTTTCAAAGCCCCACGGAAATGATTGAGAACAACAAGAAATAGATAACATCTTGCTTAAATGCTTAAAGACCCCCAAGGCGCATTTATTATTTCCTAATATTTTTGTTCGCTTTAGAAATGGGATACAATTTATTATAGTTAAAACATGATGTGTTTTCCTCCTGGACTTCTAACAAGCCTTGGAGTGGAGTCATGAGCTCTGTTCCAAAAACTAGCGAACTAAGTCTTCTTCAACAGGCCTTGATCAAACACAGCTTATACGAACTGAGATAAAATGAACCTAATGGCTGAGCGAGCCCGATCTCACAGCAATTCGTATGTATTTTACGAGGGGGCTAACTTGTATTACCTGTATGGTACGAATTCATGCGTTTTTTGCCAAGTTGTACCTATTTTACGAGTTGCCAGTTCATATAAATTTGTATGAATTTCCTACACCTAACCCCTCCCCTAAACCTACCCGTCACTGGGGTTTAGACAAATTAGACAAAGTGAGGTTGTACGAATTAGTACGAATTTGCCACCTTGTACGAAATGTTTGTGAGTCTGGGCATCACTTGCACAACAGAAATTGTGACTTGGTCTGATAAGCACTGAAAATTATTAAATTTAATTTTTTATGATTATATAAATATATTTTTGTAATTTATTTTGAGTTTAAAATACATTTCATTGTTTAAAAGAAATGTAAAACGTTCTCAATTTTGAAACATTGACATATTTAAAAACATTTATTTGCCTTAAGCCATGACAACTTATACTGCAGAAAATAAGTGTCATTAGAGTTATGTATTATTTCTAGGCTTTGATTCATTCAGGAACCTGCCATTTATTCACTTATTCATTCATATCATCACCACGCTAAGTTATTGCGAGTAGGTCTGTGGGCCATCTGTGTTTAGTGTGAAATGTGCTAAATTGTCATGGGATAGCCAATGCCTTTCTCTGAAGAAGGAAAAATGAAACCACTCTGACTTTTTCCCTTGCCTGAAGACAGAAGATTTTGCACCGATATCTTGGCAGCGTTTGATAGAATTCAGTCGGCAGCATCATTTCTCTTTAGAAGCTTTCTTATTTACCCCAGCAAGTCTCCATTTACTTGATTGAAGTTTCTAGAACTAGAATATCCATTTACATTGTTGTACGAAGTGCTAGCTGATGTATACAAGCATCCACCTTGTCCCGAAGTCTATAAGAGAAGGAGATTTGAATCAGCGTATCTGTTGTAGAAATGGACTATTTTGTAGAAATTCCTTAATCGTTTAATGTTGATGCTGTGGTTCAGTGGAATAGAACGCCTGGGGATTCAGCTGTTTTAACTTCTCTTAATTGAATCAGTCTTATCATTTAAATAGCAAATCTTTTCATGTGTTTCTCTTTATTTAAATTTGCTAAACGACCACATGATTAAACCTGATGGAAGAAGAGCGCATTATGTTTAGGGGGTGGGGTTGTTTTGGACTAATAAATTCTTGCTTTAGAAGTTATATTCAAAGAATTGGTAGTGCTCTAGTTTCAACGTGACCAATGAAGCAATATTTCATTTATAAAAATGACTAGAATGAAAAGCGCTATTATACTAGGTGCTTTAGAGATAGCGAATGGCTTTGTGCTGTGCAAATGTCTTTACAAGATATTAGATTTGCAAAGGGAATATGCGTCTTTATTATAACTTAAAAAAAAGTTATTGTACTTCCGAGGGTCTGTTATCAGATACAGTAGAATACTGGAATTAAACCCATCTCAAATCGGAAGATTCTCTGCTGACTTTGTATATTTGTGCGTTTTATAAAGTACATCTTGAAAAGACAGAACGATGAGTCATTCATAACTGCAGCAGTTATTCAAAACCACACCGGGCCTCGAATGGCTTAGAATTCTTATACCTCAGAGATGTCAACAATTTCATATTGATTTTTGGCTTTGGATGTGGGTGGAATCTCATCCTTCTCTATCCTCTAATTTGGAGGCCTGACATCAAAGCAGTTGTTCGGCTGTGATTCACTTCCCTCCTTGGTGATGTTTCTCTGTCAGGCTTGATTCAAATGTCACTTTGCAGGTGATATTAGTGAAGCATGTTAGATTGTTTCTGCTGTCAGTCGCTGTGTGATCTCAGGAGTAGCCCGCACAAGCTCTAAAAAGTTATTTCCTCCAGCGTGGCGAATCAGCACTTAGAGTAATGCCAAAACAAGAAAATTCCTTAGTTCTTGTCAGGTCTTCAAGTCGCTGTGATGCTTTCTTAGCTCTCTCAGCTATTTCAAACTGCCGGCTTTAATGAGGAAAATAGTCAATAGCTGTTTTGAGGAATAAATTAAAAACTTTTTATTTGGTGTAATGCCCTCTGTGTTCAAACTTAGGACACGTTAGAGAAGTTAAAATTAAGGGCCCGGTCGATAATGCTAAACCACACAGTGTTTAAACTGTGAAGCAGGCCCTAATGTGTTTGCTAATGCACTTTATTAAGACATGATCACTTAAATGCAGTTTAATGGGATGCTATAAAAAAACTGAGGTTATACTAAGGTGAAAATCTTATTATAATTCTTTAAGGAAAATTTGTATTGAGTTGGACTGCTAAAGCTATCAATGAATAGCTATCAATTGTAAAGTGTTCATTAGACCTGACTGGTCCAGTAAAAACGAATCGGTAGAAAGTATAAAGTTCGATGAAGACTCAATTCTGGATGAGCATTTCAGAAAACAATTTTGGTGTGTTGGTCAAGGCTTTGATGCTTAGTGCAGGGAAAGACGTTTTTCGAAATTCAAAATTTCAAAATGTCGTGAGCGCAGGTTGAAAACTGACACAAAAGAAAAGAAATCGTTGAATAAAGTCAATATTTGAGAATACTTTGTGCAAAGTATTCTCATTGCTTCTTAAAGAGCAAGTGTCCTAATATTGTGTTGGAGTGCCCCTTTAAACAAGTTTAAATGCATCTAAGATCAGAACATTTCATTTTTTTCAGAATGTGCATTTAATATTAGAATCATTTTGTAATGACTTCGATACAGTTTGTTTGAATCAAATCAAGTCTGTAAACCCCTCCCTTCCATAAGCCACCTCTGCTCTGATTGGTCAGTTGGCTGAGTCACAAGTCTTTGACTTAGTTGAATAAATAAGCAGTACACGTTCAAAAATGTTTATATCATTGAATTGAAACTGATTGTCTTCAGGAAATTTTGATGTCATTTTCATTTCATCTTGCATGTAATGTCTGCTAAATCATTGTTTGTCAGCGGAGCACTGCTTTGTATACAGCGTTACCAGGGAAACCTAGTCTCTACCTCTTCAACAGCGCCTCCCGCAGGCAGGCAGAGAATGAATTTACATCTAAGGACAATAAAATAAAACACTCGCTTTCACAGCGTCTTCTCAGCAAGATGTATAAACTGACTAGCAGAAGTATTTGTGGGCAGATCAGGCAAACGAGGATCATTCAAATATGTTACCTATTGACATACTGTATACGGTAACAGGCAGAAGATTCGAAAGTCGTTTCTGGGTCGACTCTTTCTTTATCATGCACTTTTTAACTTTGCAGACTGTCTACATTACAATTAAGATATTTTTTGAAAACCCATATTACCCGCCCTTTAAAATTGCAGTTGAACCCTCTCACATGAACTATTTTTATATCAATGTCCATATACCTTCTGGGGCTTTAAAAGTTTCAGTTGCATTGCTGTCTATGCAGAGTCAGAAAACTCTAAGGAACAACATGAGGAGTAATTAATGACTCTTATGAACTAATATGTTTGTTGTGTATTGCTGTATCTCCGGCCATTTCTAATCTCCGGCCATTATTTTCAAATACTGGATGTGGTTCGACATACATAGACAATCAGGAAATTGTTCGTTACTAGGATAAACATACATCTCAATTTTGAAACAGGCCCACTGGACTATACAGTAGTTAGCGGCTGATAAGAGGTGCATTGTCGTAAATTGCTTAATCAATTGGAGTCACTGGACATAGCTAATGTTACTGAAAATAGCCAGTTTAGCTCATATTGAACACCTAAGCTTTGTCCTTGTCAAATGACGGAGTGAACGTGTCTTAATGCAGCACACTGCAAACCGTTGTGCATGTTGAATTGCTTAAGAATTTCAAATACTGAAGGGTGAGAGATTTAAAGGGCAGCATATTTATAAAATGGCTGTCAGCATTTTGACTTGCAAGCTCAACTGAGTTTTTGAATGTCCTTTCTTCTTGCAATATCTTTCAAGCTGGGTAGAAGACCAGTGGAGTCTTTTGTAAAAGTTTTGTAAAAAAAAAAAGAAGAAAAATCTCCTTAACAGTGATATGATTCTCGCTTTTTCCAAAGTTCTGACTTTAGGTGGTCATTGATCATTTGCTAGCTTAGGCCATACAAAGAGCCTACAGGAGTCTGGTGCAATGGACTTGTGGGTATCTGTCTTGCATAGTTAATATAATGAGAACAAATGTATTTGCCAAATACAGTAGCGCTCCATGTTTAAATTACGCTTCATATTTTATTATTTATATCAAATCCATCCGGGAAGATGGATCACATTTAGATTAAGACCTTTCTCGTTAGATTGATTTGTGACCAGAAGCCTGAATGGTGCCGAGTGTGCATGCCCTCAGATTGAGACAGATGGTGATTGACTACTTTTCGAGCACAACCTTGAGCAGATGCTGTGTGTGAGTGCTTGAGAGAGAGCAGAGGCGTAACAAAAGGTGGTTCCATTCCATTAAAGGCTTAGGGGAGTGAGCTCTTGTTCAAGTAACTAAAAAGAAGGACAGACAAATAGAAACATTTATTTCTGAGTTTACTCGAAGCCGGATAACGAGATTACATTGCAGGTCCCTGTATGAGTTTAAAGGAATTCGCTTTGTACGTGGTTCGATTGAAATAGTCAATTAGCTGCAGAAGAAATTGTCAACCTCTATTGTTGTCGACCTCTAAATATTGTGCTTTTCCTTGATAATACTGCATTCATAGGCAGTTTCCCGCAGTGCGTGTTTTAAAAACGGGCCGTGCTAGTGTTGTCATCTTGAGGCTTTTTGAACTGTTGAACTACAGATCTTTTTATCCTGTGAAAGAACATTCTGAAATGTTGAAAGAAAAAACTAAAAGTTGTCACCTTGCAGAGACACAAAGGTGAGATAAGACCAAATTTACATTTAAATTTGTCCATTATGCTGTATTGCAAAACATCTGTTTTGGTTTGGATTATAAGGAATTTAAATATCAAGAACAAATTAGCGATTGAAATTGCTCTCGATCTCAGCTGTTTGATATGTTTTGGGTTTTTTGAACATTGATTGAGGGATTTAGCCACACTAATGTCTTGACATTTTGCTGATCCTCTAAAGTCTTGTGATTAATAAGGAAGTCAAGCTAAGATTCTTCAAAATGTTATTCAAATTCTCTTTTGCTTATAAATGAAAATCCTGTCATAATTTACCCTCACCCTCGTGTCATTCCAAACCGTTTTGACTTCCTTTCTTTCGCCAAACACAAACACAAAAAAAGGTGTTTCAGTGTTTTTTTTCAGTGTGTTAATTCTTTTTTCTATAAATCTTCTTTTATGTTCCCCAGAAGAAAGAGTTATTAAGCATGAGCTTAATGCAAAAATTGATTTTCTTGGGTGGAACTCTATAAAGTAAAGGTTCGGAAATGGATATTTTTAGGTTCATTTTTGAATTTTACAGCACCCTTTTGTACTACTTATTATTATTGCTAATATTAATACTTCTATATTTATCCCATTTCACAACACAGACACAAAACTGTAATTGTCTGTGAAATGTTTATTTTATAAATGTTTATATAAGTTTATAGACCTACAAAATGTTATCACAGGACACCGCTTCAGGAAAGAGATATATTAAAACTAACAAATGGCATCTTTCAAACAAGCAAATAAATAACTAGTAATAAAACTGTTTATAATAATAAATATAATATATTTACGTCACCTCTGATGAATTCTTGACAAAAAACAATATTATTTGAAAAACAAAAACCAAAGAAATCTTTGGTTTTTCATTAAAAAAATAATAAAAAACAATATTTACAACAAGATCAACATCACGTAATATCATCTCATATTTCCCAAACATACGTATAAATATTCAGTTAAATGGAGAAATTAACCATGCATGATTCACACTTAAAGAGCACAAAATAAAAAAGTTTGAGCTGCAAAATAAAAGTCTTTTTTTGTGAGCGTTCTGTCTGTTTGACTGTAAAGATTGAAGACTGGAGGTAAAAGTCCCCCAGTCATACAACTTCCTCATTTAATTGGCTGAGTAACGACAGCTGATGGACTTCTGAGACAACATCCTTCTGCTGTTCTCTGAGGCAGGCTGCCAGATAATGAGTGGTAGGGGATATTGCTTGGATGAGCTAAGCTTTTTAATTTCTGTTTGGAGTAGAAATAACCACTTCCGGATCTGTGCTTTACAGAGCTCAATGATTCTCGACAGATTACTGGCACCAAAAAATCCGCCAGATCAGCAATGCACACAATTGAGAACGACTCTGTCAAGGTGATTGATCAAAGCATGAATGAATCCCAAACAAAGAACAATATTCACTTAAGAACAATAAAAAGCCTGAAAAGCGGCGATCGTCCACTTGTGAGAGACATCCACCGAATAATAATCTCTCGCTCTCTCTCATCCATCCTTTCTCTCTGTCTATTTTATTAAACCCTGATGAGACTCCCTTTCCAGCTGCTAGATCATGAATAACGTTTATTTGTGAATATGCATAGTGATAATCCATTACAGCTGCCGTGCTCTGTATCTCTGTTAAACTTAATTTGGTTCATTTCAGTTTATATGCTAATAAGGGTAACAGAAAAGCCGAGGAGACTTCAAATTCAGTTGTTTTCATTCTTCTTTCATATTTAGAAAAAATAATGAGACTTAAGATCAGTCTAAATTTATGTTATAAAAAAAAGTATATTTGAAGAATTGTGTCAAGGCACTTTTTTATTTATTTTTTTTATATTTAATCATATTTAATAATAAAAAACGTCTTATAATCCTATTCATTAATTCTGTCAAAAGCATAAATGTAATTCAGTCCATAAATCTATTGATGAGAATGAAATATATTACCTGAAAAAGCTTTTATTATCCATTATTATCCCCATTCATCTCTGGATTGGCTGGTGCTTTGAAAATCTTCGTTCTCAATTTTGGTTATGTCAGTTTTTGATTTAATCAATGTGACTAATCACTCTTTTAATTTAAAAAGTGCTGTGACCCATTCATTAATACTAAAGCAGGCAATTACCGGGTGTGTTATCTGACTTGCATTTCATAGTGCAAGGGATCAATTGGTTGAACTTTTGGTCCTGTGACCCCAGTGTGCATTAATTAATTCCTGCACAAGCTAAATTATCCAGTGGACTGGTTGGCTTCTGTAATCACAGCTTCCTTTCTCCGGCGTGTAAAAATTAATGAGTAAATGCTGACTACAAACGACTCAATTACTATTGATTGTTGCTGTGAGACTTACTGAAATAACCCAAAACTGATTTAAATGACATTACAAGCTGTTACGTAAGGAGTGGTTTAATGCCGTGATAGAATGTTATGTTTGTGTCCAGGCTGTAACTACCTTAGACCGGCTTGGGCTGGTTTCAGCAGAATATTCCTTTTTGTTTGCAGCATATTAAAGCAAAAGATAACAAGTTTTTTTTTTTTTTATCTGTCCGCAGGAGCTTCTTTTAGACTTGGCACACACCAGTAGTCAAAGTGGAAATGGTCCTCACTGCCTTATGCCCAAACACAACCCTGCTGTTTCTTTTTTATGGTAGGATGCATTGATCCTCACATAATGATAAAAATAAGATTTATTAAGATATTTGCTGATACTGGCTTGATCTGGAAATGGGTGCTTTATAAGAAGAACTTCTGCATTATCATAATGCACAAAAAAACTGCTACCATGGTCTATAACAATTAATTAGTTAAAATTATCATAACTTTACAGTAAAACAATACATTTTAGTATTATGTCCATACAAATATTTAATTTTCTATATGATCTCACCTTTCACTGTACTGTAGCACTGTACTGTAGGTAGGTTTTTTGAAGCGTCTTATAAATGTTGCCACAGCTTTTTTAAATTGAGTTTTTTCATCTCTGTGTGGAGCTGCTGGGATTCTTTGTGCATACAGAAATCTCACTGTACAGCAGGAATGTTTGGAAATGTAAACTGATATTTCCTATGGACACACTACAGCAAAAGATAAAAATATGTATCCCCGTTGTTTTGCATATTGAGGAGCTGCTTGTACTAAGATGTAGACCGAAACTAGTAGTAAGTTAATTTTTCTGTTATCATCCTGATGAGGACCCCAAATAATAAAAACCACCCCGCATGGCGAGAGATTTCTTAAAATGTCTTAAAAGCTTCAGTTGTTTTGTGGATCTCATATAAGTCCGATGGTGACCATCCGATGGGACATTCTGTCAGTTCTGTTTATGCAACAGCTTCATGAACAAATCCACTAATGATTGCTACCAGGTGGCAAATATCCGACAATAATACTACAGCTTCAAAGTTGCAAATCGCCAACTGTGAAAACGGAGCAAATTGTTTATCTATATGCGTGTAACGCTGATTCACTAAACATTAGGGTAGAGTGAGGGAAAAAACATCCCCTTAAAGGACTGAGTAATATATTTTCGATTTTTTTTACATGCAATTTAAATGTGTTCAGAAAAGTTATCAGTGACAAAGTTATTTAGTGGCAATGACATAAATTATAGACCAAGAGTAAACAATATCCAGAGTTTTCATGTTTTCTCCTAGTGTTCCAAAGTAAGTTACTTTATAGCCTACATTTAAAATTTAAAAAAGTATATAATTAATAAATATGAATTACAAAATTATACAGCCATGAAATATTTTGTTGGCTAATCCTAACTTGAGGAAATTTTTTAATATAAAGTTATAGATTTTTTTATTCAACCATCTACACTATATTGCCTAAAGTACCCCCTTCTAATGAAAATACTTGACTACCAAGATGATTAAAATCATTAATCACGTTATGTTTAAGCATATAATGATAATATATGGGGAATTATGTGCTTCTAATTTTATAGCAACAGTTTGGACAGCACTCTTTTGCATTCTAAAATGACAATGTCTCTGTGTATAAAGGAAGGTTCAAAAAGAAATGATTGATTCAGTCAGTGTGAAATAGCTTGACTGGTCTGGGGAGAGCCAAGTCCTCATCCCAGCTGAGCACCTGGTGTGACTTTAAACACAGACCTTCAGCCAAAAACTTAACAAACACCAATGACTTGTACATATGTGTACTGTTATTTACTTCCAAAACTGTTGCAATGCTTTTCTGTCCTAAAGAAGGGGGTGTCCCACTACTGTATGTACAAGTCATTGGTCCACGTCAACAGAATAAAGACAGCAACTGGCAATTGCCCGCGACTATGATTAAGAAACAAAATGTCATTCTAAAAATATAGTTATATTTTTTTCTTAAATAACACTCCTTATCTACGAGTTCTCATATCATAAATAACTTTGATGTTCTACAAAACAACAAGCTTTAAAACACTTTTTTTCCCCCTTAGAGCAGAAAATAAGATCATTTACTGTGAAATTCATTCATTTTCTCTCTGGTGGTGCATCACCAGTGTAAGCTTCATGATGACAATCTACATAGTCCATATTTACAATAAAACATTATCTTGATTTTTGTTTTACTACATAAAACATCAGGTTATCACTCACACGAACTAAAACGAGACTTTTCCTGTTATGAATTCTAAAAATAGGGCCTTATTTTTTTTTAAAATAAACAAACATTTATTGTTCAAAGTAGATTATTTTAAAGCTTATTTTTGGCGTAGGCAAAAAAAAGAAAGCCAAAATGCTTTTAGCCCCAGCAAACATAATGATTTTGGTAACCCCTTTATGTAGCCCAATTCATGTTCACTCATTTCCGGCTGGTTTTGGGTGTTAGCGGGTAAGTCTCTGAAAACAGGCTATTTTCATGTCTGTCATTACTCAACACAGGAACGGGAATTGGCGCTCTTAGGAAAGTGTAAAATGAAAACGACGACCTCTAGCTTTACTACGTAGGTGTTCATAATCCCCAACTACGCGTCGGTGACGAAGTTCTCAATGAATGATGGCGAGCTCGGCTCCAGATGAAGGGGTGATCCGTTCAGCTCCTCAGTCCACGGGAGCGCCGTTAACGCTGCAGGTGACACAAACTGGACCGACCGAGCGATGCTCTATTGTTCATCCCCACGACAAACGCGCATCTTCCTTTGGAAATAGTGTGATCAGGGAATAGTCTGTCGTGTCGGTCATGCTTTTGGAGGAACGCTGTGAGGCTTCATCATGAAATCCTTGAAACATCCTTCAAACACTCTCCTGAAATTAACCGTCATCTCTCTTCTCATTCAAAACTCCAGGATGGAGACCGAAGGTAAGATCGTTGTTAGCACTTCATTAACGTTACCGGTTTTGTTAAGATGTGAAATTTAAGCGTTGGTCTATTCAACACCGGTTTTCTATTTTTCTGCAAACTTTTATTAATTCGGACACCCCTTACTCCAGTCTTTAGCCTAACTTTAATGCAGTAACGTTACTCGACGAGTTTGAGTTGTGTAACGTTACGTTAGCTGAATTGGTCAAATTTATAAAGAATGAAATACCGTTACTCGATATAAAAATGTAAATAATCAATTTATTATATTTATACCGACTGTATTCATGACAATTCCGTTTAATGTTTTGCTAGCAGGAGAGGAAAACACTCGTGTCAGACCTCTGAGGAACTTTTGACCCTTCTCGAAGTACACTCTGTTCTTTGGCATGGGGATATTTTACTAGTTTAACGACACGGGTTGTGACTTGAAGAAGTTCTATCAGATAAAACGTGGCACGACCACATTCATCTAACTGGTGGTGACTTTATCGTTGCGTATCTGTTGGCTTCTGGATTACGATTCGTACAGGTTCGGGTTTATCGCGGCTGGTTGGTCACTCAGGTGCTTGTTTTCTCCCAAAGACAAAATTGAATTGCGTTTCAGCCAGAGCGCACTGCGGTTACAGGCACAGGTTGTCATTCAGACACTACATGTTTTGAATAAATAAAACACACTGCTTATGAACCTAAGCCGTTAGGAATAATGAGTAGTAGACATGAGCGAGCATGTAATTTAAGTGTCGTTACAAATAATAATCAAAAGCAAATTGGTCATTCAGTGCTTGCACAGCTTCGCGTTATTAGTGTAGTGTTAGTTTTGTTTAAATTGCATTTATCTTATTAACTTACTTTATTTATTACTTACTTTATCAGACACATATTTCTTTTGTTTTCATTTTAGTTCAATAAATTAAAAAAAATAGTTTAGTTTTATAGTTTAGGAAACTTTTGTAAAGATATTTTTTTTATACCTATTGCTTCTGTTATTACCCTTATGGTTTTTTGAGAATGACTTTGCTGTCTTTGTGTTTGAGGTCCTACAGACACTTGTGATGCATATGTGCAAAATAATATCAGTTTTCTCATCTCAAATAAATGAAATGGATA
>JAUMHR010032336.1:0-12779 GCA_032361145.1 Enteromius fasciolatus
ATGAATTTTAGATCTTTAAGTCCATCTCATGAAAAATCGGAGCAGAAACAAAGATGTTGCGTTTATATTTTTGTTGAGTGTATATATACAGTACACACACACCCATATACATTTATACACACGTGCACGCATTAAAATATATAGGCTATACACTGGTACTTTTAATAACTTAGAGGTTATCTTTAAAATCAAACACGGGAAGATTATGTTAATAAACATGCAGCAAAAAGGAAAGTCTAACTAACTTTTGAAACAAAAATATTATTTGTTCCAATCTTTTGCCTGTGGGGAAAAAAAAGCTGTCTTTTGGTGTTCTATGCTCATGAGTTATGACAGACATCTCCCACATGGTTGGTTATCAAGTTGTTTATGTTATTACTTCACCATGTTTCGGTTAGCATAACCTTGAAACACTTCAGTTCAAGTGCAGGCATGGGGCTGTTTTCATTCGCAGGACTCAAGTATGGTGATGACGCATCACCCCTTTCCCTGGACCAGACTTAGGCCAGATCTGTCATCCTTAGTCTCTCTGCCTCCCCTCATCACACTCGCTCTCTTTTACTGTGTGCTTCTGATTTTCTCAGAGAGCCTCTAAGAGTCCCTCGCTCACCCTCTGTCTCGTTTGCTCTCTCTCTTTCTACAATCGGGGTGGCCTGCACACATCTCCACTGAAATACTTTGTTTTCCTCATGATTCAGTGTGGGAATAACCTAGCGTGTGTTATGCCATCAGGAGCAAAAGACAAGATTATGAATCTGTGATGAAAAGATATACAGAGAGACAAGGCCAAAACTGCACTTTTATACATTATTCACTTCTAACATCCTTGAACTGACAATGCCAACATTGAATTTAATCCTTTGACAGGAAAAATTATGAGAAAATTTGGAACAGTACATTTGTACTGTATGGAGTGATCCTGAAGTTTAAACTGAACAAATGTGATTTTGGCAGTGTTGAAAGATGCACACAACTATAAAAGTAATGTACACCGATATAAAGAGCTTGGAAAATTGAAATGCATAGACCTACAGCATGAAAACATCAATTGAACATGACCTAAGATATGATTAAAAAACACACAGTTCCACATAAATTAAGCTTAAAATGTATTTTCAACATTATTAATAATGAGAAATGCTTCTTAAGCACCAAATCACTGCTTCTAATTTGACACTCAATAAATGTAGAATTTTGTAACTCACTCACAATGACTAAATCTCCTCCTACAAAGTTTTACATAAAATATATGTATCTTTATTTCCTATTTCAGCTTCTTCCTTTCTTGTCTCATGACACTATTAAAATCACATCCTGCACATTCTTAAAATATACAGCACAGATTTGAGGGGGTGACAAATTTATAAATGTTAGTATGACTAATATTTTATGTAGACATCATTAGTCACATGAAAGAGCTTTTTTTTTTTTTTTTTTTACCAAATTGTAATAATTTTTCACAATATCACTGTTTCTAAAAATAAATACAGCATAAGAATAAACATCTTTGAATATGACTTTAAATATCAAATTAAATTTAGAAAAAATAAAATAAAACATAACTTAAAACATAACATAAAACAACAATAAATAAAAATAAGTTAAAACTAATAAAAAGTCAAACCAATAAAAATAGTACTAAACTAAAAAAAAAAAAAAAATATAAATTAAAAATGTCAAAAACAAAAATAATCAACAAACTTTAAGTAAAATTGAAAATGCTAAAATGAAAAACTAACTAAAAAGCAACTACTAAAGTGCTTTGTTACAACATATTGGATGTTACAATAACCAAATACAAGCACAATCAGCCTACTATCAATATCAATAAGTTTTCTATAGACAAATATATCACTAAAAAATAATAAAACTAAAATCTTTAAGGTGCTAGTTGTCAAAAGACTTTTTTTTTTTAGCACAGGACGAAAATCAACCAAAAAAGACTTGAATAAAAAGTATGCCACTAAATCTCACACATCAAGCAAAAGGAGAACAGCTCTCACTACCCAACTCACAATGCGCTTGTAACAAATACAGTTTATTCAGTCATGTATTGGTCTGATATCTGGGGATCTAGAGACAGATTTGGATGAAGCCTGGGACTTAAATGATAGCAGGAGTGGTATTGAGCCTTTTCAGGCCGAGATCAAATAGCACTTTCATTAGTTTAGTGCTGTGGCAGCGAACATTGATGAGTTGTCAGACTGCCTTTCCTTCAATAAGCTCCAAGGCCCTCTCAAAATCATCCTCACACTGCGCTGCCGCATGCTCTCTCGTGCTCTCAATTTTCTTGTTCTTGCAGCATTTTTCCTCAAATGTTTCATTTTCTGAAAAATAGAATCTTTCTATTATTTATAAATAAATAAATAACACAAAGATCGGTAACACTTTATTGTAAGGTGTACTTGTTACATATTAAATGTACTTACTTTTATAATAACAACAAATTATGCATCATTACATGCAAAGTGAAATCTAAACATATAGTAATAGTAGTTAATTAATATTACTTAGTATTTAATTACACTGTAACAAGGATGCCTTAACATAAACAGTAACACTCTCAGTAAGATCTCAGAAAAGACGCTCAGAAGACACTCTCAGAAAAAAAGATATATCCACGAATAGTGGATGCAAAAACTAGACAGGAAAAGAAGCTAAATGTTTACATATACGTAATGGACTTGACACCTTTGTTTGTTACAAAACATGTAGTACTGTCCAGCTAAAAATTTTTCAATCATTGTTATATTGTTAGAGTTACAGCATTGCATCACTTCCTGTAGCGTGAAGAGTTAGTCACTGTCCAGTTCCTCTTGTTTTGTTGGAGTACGGCAGAACACAGCGGTTTCATGTCTTCAGCCAATAAGATAACAATCATACTTACGCACTATATATGAATAAATGACTCGCTGTGTGTAACAATCCCACTGAGTGGATTTATGAGCCTGTGACATGCCTTTGTAGTTGAAGTATACTTACAGTAAATATGATACATACTCAAGGACTAAAAGCTTTCCATAAAACTGTCATCAAAAGAACGTATTAACCCATCTTTGTTTACAAGGGGTGAGACGGGGGAAAAGACAATTTGGTGCAGCGGTCATAAAGCATCTTACTCCAGTCTCTGCCAGACGTGCATGAAGAGACACTGATACACACTCATAACAATCTCTCTCTCTCTCTCCACACACACACACACACACACACACACACCTTTAAGGCTAAATCAAGAAGGAACAACAGCATTTAAGAAACAGTGTCACATTTCTGGGTCATAAATACTCAGATTGATTTGACCTCCCGGTTGGTTTCAGTTGGTGACTTCCACAGCTGTAAAGAAAAGTGGAAACCATGTTAGTCCCGGGGGGGCCATAGTGGGAAACCCAATAGCCCACAGCAGGTTTAAAAAAAAAAAAAAAAACAGCCAGCTAGTATTGTCAATATGGTCTCTCTTTCTCTACACACACACACACATTTTGATACAGGACAGACGCAGTAGCACCACACACCAAACATGTCCAGCTGTTCTCGGGATAGTGTTCAGCGTGTGTGTGCGCGTGTGGGCACCCATAGCAAAGAGCAAAAAGGTTAAAAGGTTTCTGTTACTGGTGGGTAAACAGATACATTTCTATTATTAATAGTTTACTCATCAATACCATTCTGCATGCCACTGCTTAATTCAAACTGAATTAAATTAATAATAATAATAATTATTATTATTATTATATGGCTGGATAAAGATTATTTATCCAGCCATATTAAGAGTTTTTGACTAGCTCTTTTCTAATGCTTTTATAATAATAATAATTATTATTAATAATAGTTATTGCTAGGTTTGTGTGTTTTTTTAGTTTGTTTTTCAAGGTGCTCTTCTGTTACACCACATTCAAGATTTATCAAAAAAAAAAAGAAAATACAATCAATATGGAGAGGGAGTGACTGAGGAGTTCTTCTACCTGGGAAATTAGTACAATGAGGCCAAAGGCACCATCATCTGTCTTACTGCAGGTTACCATAACAACGACCTCTGACCGCACACATGGGGCATTTGTCAAATAAATGTGGAACCAATAGCAGCATAAGATACTTTACTTTATCTTTTTGACACAACTTTGTCTAAGGTGAGGTATTTCAAAGAATCAGTGATCTTCGGCAGCATAAAATGTGCATAATGCTCACTAAATGCTCGTAAACTAAATGTGTGTATGATTATACATGCATTTCACATAATTCATGCAATTTGCTTAAAGAAAAGTACTGTGATTTTCCGAAATAAATTTCCATCTGCCTCTAAATTGGTTGTTTTCATTCTCAACAGGTTTTTGATGAATGATAGCTGTAGGGTCAATGAGAAATCAGTGGAGAGCCCTAAATGCTTATCCAGGCTGCTGACTGGTGCAAATAGTCTTCTGGAGCACCATCAGGTTTCAGGCCAGCTACCCTGCATGGCTGCCCTGCCACTATAAATCCAGAAGCTGATTAAACAGTAAATTTAGCATGCCTATCAACTTACCATTAACCAGGTTGCTGCTTTGGAAAACATCATTAATCAAGCAGCAGATATGGAGGAAAATATCAGTCATCGATCCTGTGCACTTATGACAGTTAACACTGCAGCATATTAGCATTGAGCGGCCGCTGATCTATCAATTACTGAGCGACCACACCATTCGCCCGCCGCCCGCACTCATTCGAATTCTGCATTTCCCTCTTCACTAATGCATTTCAACTGTTATCTCATAGGCTAATGAAAGCAAACAAATCAATAAATATAAATTATACATGCGAGGATGTACTGCTGCCAACATAAAGCCCCTAATTAATTGCACTTGATTAATTTATATACTTTAATTATCTCTCTAAGCCGCACAAGGCATAAATATCAGGACAATCTGCTTATTGCTATGTCAGTCATAAAACGGCAGACGCTGGGAAACGATTAGCACAGCCAGAATATCGTCAATGGGAAACACACAGTTGCTGACAGAAAAAAGTCAAAGCACTGAATAATTTAAAGTAAGCAAAAGCAGCACAAAACAAGACCGCTGTTTTATTTTATGCATCCCGGCTTTAATATGGTAAGTGATTCGTTACTGCATGTTGCTCAAACAATACAAATACAGGGTCTGGCACAGAAACGACCAATTTATCCTCTCGGTTACTGTTCAGCATCTCATTCAAAGAGGCAAAAAATGACAACTATTATGTTATGTTGACATAATAAAAATGCATTGTTAAATACAGCAGCTGATTCACTTTCAGTTGTAATTTAAATTCATTTATTTTAATCTGATTTGAATCTTATTTGAAAATAAATAAAGATAAAAAATGAAACCCACCGGTCTTGGATACGGCATGCTCTAGAGAAATGAACAAAACTGAACGTGTTGCTCTCAACGTGTGATAATATTCCATTATGAGCAGTGGCCTTTAGAGGAGAAAGCCTAAGGAAGGCAAACAATATAGTCAAAGAAATTTAAGAGAGAACGAGTGTGAAAAAAGTGCAAAAAAAGTAAAGGGGGGGTTGTAAATGAGTTTTAGGAAAGTGAAAGAGGAGTTACGTCCTGATTCCTGTTAATTACGGTTTTTAGAACAATTAGCCCAACAGGGAGCATGACAGAATAATTATGGTATCCGTGGTTACAGTGGGACATTAATGTGTCCAGGTACAGTAAATATGTCTGAACCCGAGGTGACGCGACCTTGCACCCCTCACAGATATGTGCTAAATTGTCTGCCCTTGTGAAACTGTGTCCTAATGGGCTTTAGAAAATTACAGTGCCTGCCATGGGTCTTATCTCTTTAAACAAAGAACTTGTTTCTTTTTTATTTTTTAAGTTTGTGCTAATTATACATCTTCAGCGAATGGATTTGTGACAGTTACAGAGACTGTTGATGTGTCCATAGTTTGCAGTTAAGCTTCAGACCTCAGACACAGCAGCTCGCCTAGACTTTATAGAGTAACAGAAGCCGGTGTGCTGTATAGGTGCTTGCTGACAAAACAATTGGAGCGCATAAATGCCAGACTGTACGTAAAAACACCTGAGAGAATTTGGCTGAAACATCAAACACACCCTATACACCGCATACACACATTGGTCTGTTAGCGTGCCAGTGAGCAGAGAGAACAGAGCTCCTTGTCTCTCTTCAGTTTGGGTGTTTTATCTGTAGAAGAGAAACAGCTCCGCAGACAAACTTTGTCTGTTTTAACATAAATAATAATAGAAATATGCTACTGTTTGATCTTAAAACTGTATATTTCTGCCACGTGGACATTTCTTTGACAGCCACCTACACATTGAAATGATATGTGTTGTGAAAAGTGCTCAAAATAAATAAAAAACAACAACAAAAAACATATGAATTAAACTGAAAGAAGTCCACCAACTCTGCATTAATTTGATCAATACAGTAAAAAAAAATATTATTTCTTGTAATTGAAAGCTGAATTTTTTGGTAGCCATTGCTCTTTTTAGTCACAACATAACATGATCCTTAATATAAATATAAAAAGTTAATATTTCGGTGAAAACCGTGATGCATTTTTTTTCAGGATTCTTTGCTAAAAAGAATGTTTAAAACAACAGCATTTATTTAACAAAGTCTTTTTTTTAAATAATCTTTTAATAAATGCAGTAAACATTTGCTGAATAAAATATGTATTTATTTTATTTTTATTTTATTTGAAATCATACTGACCCCAAATATTTGAATAATCGTCTACATATTTTACTAGAAAAATGGAGTATCCTTAGCAGACTTGGAGGTTTTGTTTCTAGGTAAAAATTCAATTAGTTTAACACTAAGCTGAAATATAAACATAAATACTGTGAGTGAATTTAAATAAACAGCTGGAATCAGCGCATCTGGGGCGCTACTAATCATGTTGTGTTTCAGAGATCAGCACACGCACATAAACAAAATGATTCACAAGAGGATTTAACACGTATTATGAAAAACACACCAGTACAATGCCTTTGAAAGCAGGCAAAAATGCTTCCGCAAGCCACACTTCTCTTTTGTTTACATAAACATGTTCTTCAGACAGGCCGAGTGTGTTAATCATCCCGATATGATACAGTCACTGTTAAAGCATAATGACGCTCTGCTCTGTGTCATTTAGTGCTGGTGATCAATCAGACACTCATTTAGCTTTAATTCATGTAGATGCACACCTAATACTCATTACAAAGACACAATTTCCCCCAGTCACAGCAGATTAATGGTAGCCCATCTCCCAGTGTGTCCTGCATCCCGTGTAAGTGTGTGTGTGTGTGTGTGTGTGTGTGTGTGTGTGTGCACGTGCGTGTATAGATAGATGACTCTCTCTCAGGGAGAGCAGCTCACAGACTGACTTTTCCTAAAGACATGTTTTATGACAAATGGTCTGACACAGCATAACTTCATCAGAGAAGACACGGCAATGAGAAGACACGGCAATGAGAATCCGAAACGACTGAGAAGAAAAGCTTGTTTTATTCTTCTTTTTAATGGCATACATGTACCAACAGAATTGGCTCCAAATTCCAACATGTTTTATAAATAAGTGAAATTATACGAGACTAAATATTTACACCTTAACAAAGCTAAATATTGGCCATAAAAAAAAAATATATTGCTTATGTTCAACAAGGCGGCACTTATTTGATCAAAATACAGTAAAACTAATACTGTAAAGCAATTGTTTATATATAATGTATTATTACCATATGAATTATTCTTGTAAAGGCAACGCTGAATTTTTTGCAGCCATTGATTCAGTATTCAGTGTCACATGATCCTTTAGAAATCATTCTAATATTCTGATTTACTGCAGAAACATTTTTTATTATAAATGATGAACTGTTGTCACTGTCTGTTTTGATCAAATTATATCAATGGGTTCTTGTTGAATAAAAGAAAAATATAAACATTCATAAAATGATGCAAATTGCATTCAAATTGTAAACTTCATACATTTATACATGACAGAAGTAGTACAGAAATACCTAGCCTAGTTATTGCAAGCCAACACAACGTCTTCAACAAGGCCGTGCATGTGCACAGCCCATGTGTGCGCATGTGCGACACTGACCTTTTTCGGCAAAACTTCATCAGTCTTCGGTCAGTCGTCTTTTACCTAAAGTAATTATGCCCTAAGGAAGCTCACACAGGGACAAACGGAGCGGTTCATACCTCAGAAGTGGTCACATCTCCTCTGCTGATCCTTTCACAGGGAGTGTACTGGCATAGAAAACCTCTTCCTGCCTCTTTACTTTGAAAAAAAAAAAACTAAACAAAAAAAAAAAAACGTACCTCCACAAAACATGGCACAGGAAGTACCCACACACAGTGTGGCACAACACTGGCTGCCTCACACATTCAGTGGCACTTATACCCCTCAGCTTCAAAGGCAGACAAGCAAGAAAACAGTTTGGTATTTTTCCACTTAAACAAAGAGGCCTTTAAAGAAAGAAGTCGAATTCACAACATTGTGAAATCCAGAAGTTACATGAATGAATGGAAATATTTGGTAAAATAAAGAAAGGATACAAGCACAATAAAGATTGGACTCTTTTAACGCTCATTTCTGAAATAACACACAAGCTTTATTATTACAGGTTATGGACCATAAGGCAATACGGTACCAGTAAGTAAAATCACTTAAAAAACAAGTAAACCAGAGAGAAAGATTGATCCCAAGTTCTCGATAAACGAGTCTTGTGTTAATAGAGACAGTGTTCTGTCTTTTTCCTGTGTTTGTGTGTTACACACCGTCTCGCAGCGTGAGCGTGGAGCGTGGCTGAGTGGGGATTAACTCTGAACACTGCCAGAATACAGCGTGTGTGTGTGTCCTCGGAAACACTAACACAAGCAAACCACGTCCCACTGCCCCTGCAGACACAATCACTCACATACAGACACAAAGTCGTCCAAGAGAGGGAAACCTCGCCAGCCTCTTACACGCTATTCTCCTGCATTTTTCACTCAAAGATGTATTGTACAGGAATTCCTGTCTCACAGACTCTCAACCTGCGGCCCATGCTATGACGAGAGCAAAGGGAGACATGCAAAAGAGAGAGAGAGAAGCCGGTACGGTGGGCAACAATTATGATAATTGCCAGGGCACTCAGCTGAAGGATCAATCAGCTGTGATTACAAACCCTCCTGCATGATCAAATATTAATCTGCTGTACCTTCAGTCTGACCTGCCAGCACAGAGCCTCTTACTGACTTATGCATTAAGCGATTTGCACAAGCTGAACTCATAGCACCTAATAATATTGGACATGCAAGTCAGGGCATTAAAGGGATCTTCCAGGAACTGAATTGACTTACAATAAACAGGGTAAAAATAGCCCAGCATAACAGCCAGGATAACCCTTATATGACAGTACAATTATATTAAACAAGGTATGACTGTAAAAACCAATTAGGGCAAATTCCACGGGCCACCTGATGGATTTTGTTCTTGTCATGTCCTGGAGAGCCGTGGCTGTAAAGTCAAAGACAGAAGGGTCAGCATTTAAATCACAGTAAACAGATACAATACAGCAAAGATACAATTCAATTTACAACTCGATGGGGAGAAACATGTGCAAATCATTAGTTTTAAATAGTTTGCAATTTTGCACACAAATAATGAGAGGCAAGCTAGATAAAACAAAAATAAAATAAAATAAAAATAATAATTTATTACAAACATGTTATTATAAGTTGCATATATGTTTAGTATAATAGTATTTAATGTTAGTTTTACTTAATCAATAGTATTTGTAATTCGAACAGTGTTTATATTACATAATAAAATGTATTAATATTAGTTTTACTAACATTAAAAGCAGTAATGATAACTTAATTAATCTGAATATTTAATATTTAACATTAAATATAAATATTTCCCCGTAATTGAATTCAGACTACTAGACTACAGTTACATTAATGCAGAACTGGAGACAAGGGGGGAAAAAGATTGATTAAGATGCTTTCAAGACATCCCATGAACTTAATCTCAATTTAATCACTTCATTTTAATTTCAATTTAACATATGCGTTGATTATGATAATCCATTCTTACTGGAATATTCACATCAAACAAGACAATGATTGAGTTAATAGCCACATTAATTACTCTGTATGCAGACATGTATTAAAAGACAAGTGTCTGTTTCTTTTGTGGCAGACAGCAAATGGTGGTTAACAGGATTAATATGACATTAAATCAACTCAGACACTCGACATTTAATAACACAAAACAGCTTGTGGAAATCATAGGATTATTCCACAGGATTATAACAGTGCCCCCCACCAGCACAGACCTGAGAGCAGATAGGGACTCCAGATTACCTAATCTACTTACATCTACAAAGCATATTTAAGTCAATATATGTTTTTTTTTTTTTTTTTTAATTACACAGATAAGGCTTATTCGACGATCATAATCTTATTTGAAACCATATTGTTTGGTCTGTTGGGTATTAAAGATAACAGATGTCATGGTTAGCCTCCAGTAAACACTACTTGCGCTACAATAGTTTGCGTAGATGCATCAGGGTGCTAAACGCTGGAAGAAATGTGGGGGGATACAAAAGCAGTTAGAAGAGGAGAGGAGTAATGTAATTTATTATACTATATTTAATAAATTATATTTATTGTAATTTATACAATTTATTGTTTAATGTAATATATTCTTTGTGACACGGAGAGGTTGAATGATAGTGTTTTTTTGTAGTACATTAGCATTTAATAAAGAACAGAAGATAAACTTTTTTTTTTTTTACTTCAGGATTATTGATGCATTTAAAAAGAAAAACTATAAAAACTATATAGAATATATCAAATATTTTAGGTAATGTCCAATTTCACTTTATTATTATTTAAGTTTTTGCTTTACATAAAATAAGGGTAAATGTACAGTAATAATGTAATTTGTTTTAATATACACACAGGAGACATTTATTGTCAAGAAATAAAAAAAAACCCAAAAAAACCCTTAAACTAGCAGGTCTAATTTCAGGCCTTTATTCAGAGAATGAATCCCACTAATAATAGATTAACCCAAATGCTGGTTGGGGGCTAAAAGAACTCTCAGCAGGGAAAACTTGGCAGTGTCAGGTACTGAAACGCTGTAGCAGCCCAGTGAGAGAATGTGTGTAAATACTCTGTCGTAAACAGGGTGGGAGATGGTCTGCTCTTTGAGACACAGCCACGTACAAACAAGAGCCCAAATGTAAACCAGACTATAACAGTGAAACCCAGACCCCACCGGATCCTTTTCCAAATAAATCAGAGAAAGTAAAGGGAGTCAGCGTTTATTTGGCATCTCGACTGAAATTTTAGTAATTCTGGTCCCTCAAATAAATATCACATGATATTTAAAGAGTTCAGTTTCTACGGTACAGTAGTCTTAAACAATTACTGTATTGACCTCACAACACGGCAGCTTTGTGTGTTGGCATAAGTTGGATTTAAATATACTAAAACAGGCACAGCGTTCAGTAACCAATAAAAAATTGTCGTGCAGCAGTTAGATTGCTGAAATTAGCCTCGAGAAATATCATACCATTTTGTGGCTTATACAGTACAGATGTAATATGTATTTCAGTATTGTTTCAGAAAAACTCCTATTCATGTATGAGAAAATACATGCATACACAAATTGTGTTAAAATTATTTTGCTAATTATCAGGTCAAAAAGACTAAAGTAAAAAAAAAAAAAAAAAATCACATTAGTTCACTCTAAATTTCCACAAAATAATATTTTTGGAGACTAAAATGCTGCTAAAATCTCGTAAGCAAAAAAAGAAATTTAGAAATTTGCTGGAATGCAGTTTTGTTTAGGCAACGTGATGGTGTTTTATGTGTGAATATGAAATGACAAACAAAGACACAAAACATTTATATGCAATTACAGCGCACAGAAACTTACGGGGAGCAAAAGGATTGCATAGGATTATTACAATCCTACAGCTTTGTTTGTCTGTGAAAGGTTACAGAAGGACGAGCCATAAAGAGTTTTGGATTAGTTCTAATAACTGAGGAATAATTACAGTAAGTACAATCTAAATAATGCAAATTATATTAAGTGTATGCAAATATACTAAATCCTCAAATGCGTCACTGATTTCTATTTTGTCTGATGGTGTCAGGATAATATTAATCATATAAAAAAAAAGTAAAAAATGTACCTTTTAAATTTGCTTGAATACAATCTAATAAAAAAATGTGAAAATCTGAGAAGAGTCAACCTATCAGTCAAACTATGTAAATCCAGTTGTTATACTGTACAAATGAAATTATACAATTTTTACAATGTGAATATATATTACATATTATTTATTATTTATATTTTAAATGTAATGGTTGCATCAGCTTCGGGCTACATTTTACCGGTCCGCAGTGTAAATACACGTACTTTACACATTATGATCACAACGTAAGAGCGCCGATGAAGTTGCTCATCTTCTACATGAAATTAGCTTATGTTGGGGGTCAAAGGTCAGTGGTACAGACTAAGATCCTCTCCCCTTGTCGCTCCTCTCCCCCTATTCCTCCTCTAATTGCACAATTGGATTAGCGCAGAACCTTCCCCCAATAAGAGAGCTCCCCCAGATTTAATATGGCGGTGGAATCTAGTATATAAGATAATTTAGATAGAAAACGCATGACTCAAGGCTTGTGACATCCAATTCTAGACAAAGCTGCTGACATGTGTGTGTGTGTGTGTGTGTGTGTGTATGTATGTGTGTGTACCCTATCATCCATAAGACTTCCAGCGCACCTGAACACACAGTTTA
>JAUMHR010032860.1:0-12747 GCA_032361145.1 Enteromius fasciolatus
GTCTCTCGTCTTTATCTCTTCTCGCAAGAATTGTTCAGCCTCTTCAATTTTTTTGAGGCGATAAGTTTGACTTGTATTTTGCTGATCGTCTTCAGGTGCACTTGCGATATCAGGGTATATTTTCTCTACATAAACGCTCATTTATTATAAGTCTAATTAAACACTCTTTAAATAGAATTTCATTTCCAAAATCATCTTTCATTTTGATGTGCAGTTTTTTGTCGTAATTATTTTTGAAAGATCTCGAAGGAGGGTTATAAAACTGATAATTTTCGATATTTTTAGAAGACAAGACAGCTAGAACATCACCATGAGCGTCATATTCGTTAACCTCGTTACATGTTATATAAACAAATTTTGGAGTTCTAGCGATGAATTTTAAGTCTCTGTTTATTGGTGTGCCCATTTGTAATTTATATCCTCCTGGTATATTTTCAGTGATAATTTTATCTAATCCGAGCAATGTTTTGATTGGTGGAGGAAAGGTAATATCTGAAATAGGGTCTGAGTTTTTGCTTTTAATAACGATAGAGGAGTCTTGAGTTGTACCAAATTCATTAGGTGCTATTTTACTTAGAATGCTTAAAAAGTCGCTTAGAGTGTAAATTTTATCTTCGATCGGATGTTTGATTTTTTTTCCGTTTTTTGTGTAAGTGAAAAGATTGTCAGGTAGAGTTTGCGTTTCCGTTGATATGCTGTGTAAATTGATAATACCTGTAAATGTATCAATTGAAATCGGAATTTCAGTGTTTGTTATCCAAATGTCTTGCATTTATTTTAAAAGAAAGAGATGAGTTACGAACTAAATGAAAAAGCGCATTATAAGCCTAATGGAAATCACAAAGAATTAATCACAGGGCGAGATTTATCTGAATTGGACATTGTTGTGAAAGATGATAATAAGAAGTCAGCTGGATTTCATATTAAGCTAGAAGGATCGCTGTTCTCTGCGAACATATATCGATATATGAGCCATGGAGATTTTTATGACGCCGGAGGGTTTCAAAGTGCGAGAAGCGCGTATAATCATCAACACGAGCCACTGAAGCTCTGGGATACACAATTAAACTTTGCCGTTCACTGTGCTACTTCTGCTCTCGGGGTATCTGTGGAACATCTTAACGCGAAAGAGCCACTCGTCAGGGCTTTGTATCGATTTCACGTTTACTATCATATCAGGAGAGTTTTGAAGCGTATTTTAGCACCTTTGCCGAACGAAGAGAACTTCGACAAGTATAACAACAATTGTTCGAAAGAAAAAGCTTTTGTAATTGCCGACGAGTATGGAACGTCGAGAAATTTTCGCATCTATACAGATCATTATTATTACTATCAAGACTCTCATGCTTCATGGAGTAAGTGGATCATGCCCGATTCATCAATCGGTTTTACAAGAGCAGGTATTGAGAAAATAAGCGAAAGTATCAGGGCTTATACCTATCTTATTTTGACGTCTCAGTATGGAGCAAGACACGGAATTTTAGGCAAAGGCGCCGAAGCAATCGTTGCTCAACGACTGTTTCACGATAATCTAGAAGATGTGATTAACAAGATAGTTTCACTGCAAGACGACGTCTCTAGATATCAGGATTCATTGAGATATGCTCGATCAAATTTAGATTACAGCGTTGGCAAAAGTCTGTATATGTTACCTTCAGACATGCTGTTGAAGCCTCTGAATCAAGTCATGGAGGGATATAATGACAAGATTGTGATTAATAGTTTAGGTCATGGGTTGGGAAAGGTTATAAAGCCAACTCCGGTGATTTTTTCAAGATCACCACAGATTTTAGCTAAAAAGACAGTGAAAAGACATTCTCAGCAGATGACAAGTATGCGAAAAAGAGTTCATGCTACGCAAAAAAGAGTTCATACTCTTGATGATCATAACGACGAAAAAGCAGCTATCGTTTTCACAGGTATGGCGGCAATCGTAGCGCTCTGGTGGTATCTTTAGTGCTTTTTCTTCGATGAAGAGTTGAGATATTTATATGTTTCGTACCCTATATAAGCACCAAGAGACGTTAAAAATATCCACGTATAATTTGCGGCAGCTAACGCCACTTTTTTGAGTAAATTTAATATGGCAGCGAGAACTGATCCAAGAACTCCAGGCAAAGCCGCCGCTGCTTTACTGGCAAGACGTCCTAAAAGTCTTGCGAGAGCCTTCAGCTTGTTTTTAATCCACTCTTTACCTGTATTTGGTTTATTAGGTGGGGAACCACCTGGAATACCACTACCTCCACCACCTGTTAAAGACAAGACCAAGGTGGAAATAATGGTGCCAATAGCTGTGACGACTGCAGTAATCGTCAGCCCATGTTCTCTGAATATGTTTTTGACTTTTTCTTTGAGACTTAGATCGTCTTCACAAAAGTCGTAAAGTGTGTCTCTAATACGAGCAATTTGACTCGAAAGTTGTCGTTGATTTTGAGAAGCAATTTCAAGCCTGACTTTACGCTCTTGTTGAAGCTCCTTTAAGCGAGCCTTGAGTTCTTTTTGTTCTTGAGGATCTAGAGCGTTTTTGAGCTCTTCTTTTGTGCCTTTGATTTGTTCATCAACTTCAGACAATTTTGAGGTGTTGTTAACAAGTTCACCTTTGAATCTTGTCAAGGCTTTGTCAATGCCTAGTATTTCTCGCATATCTAAATCAGTATTTGTAGCTATATTATGAGAAAGAGTTTTAACGCTTTCAATGATTTGTTCACCAGTCATAGTTTGCATTTCGATCATGGTGGGAGTGTCATCGAGAATTTTAGATAAACCTAGTATAGTTTGTTCCGATGGATTTATGATCTTGTTTATTGTTTTTTGAGATCTGAATTCACCATTGTTTTTTGTGAGAGAATATTCTTTGCCGTTTTTGATGAAATAGAGTTGATTTCGCCCTTTTTCGTTTTTTATTTCAAATTTATCATCGAGATAAAGCTCAGCACTGTTGTCAAATTCCCATTTCATGTGTTTATACAAGTCGCTTATCTTAGATCTTTTTATTTGGCGTCGTTGATTTTCGATTGACGGTTTGAATGATAACAATGGGTGATTTTCAGTTGGTTCTTCGTAAGAATAAGGTGTAGAAGAACGAGTAGGATCTGTAAAAGTAGTAGTTTCTTCGTCATGATATGTTTCGTTCTCATATGCATAATCTTCATCATCGTTATTTTTTGTTTCCATTGGAATATCTTCTTCGATTGGTTCAATCATGTTTATTATTATTAATTACTATTAATAAACATGCTTGCAAGATATGGTAATAAAATGATCGACGAAGATATTAACAGGGAAAGATATAACAACGAAGATTTTAGGCAGTCTGTTGATTTTGATCATAATGTAAATCCTGTATATGGAGAAGATATTGATCCAAACCGAAGTTCACGGATCATTCGAGCACAACATTTCAAGCGTCAACACGTGGTGAACACAATTACTCCAAATTCTGTCAAACCTGGGGCTACTCTCATCGTTGAAATGCCAAAACTTGGGAAAAACGACATGATCGTACCAGGAAGCGTTTTTCTTAGCTTTAATATGGACATCTCTGGTACGAAAGACGCCAAAAGAAGTGTAGTTTCAAATTTAGGTCGAAAAATCGTAAAAAAAGTGGGGATCAAATTTGAAGGCAAACCTGAAAGAGAAATTGATGAATACGATGAAATCATGACGTATATGGACTTGTGGTTATCAAAGAAGGAAAAAGCAAGACGGGTTTTTCAAGGAATTCAAACTGAGGAAGGATTGAAACATAGAGTGAAATCTAACGGTGCCTCTGGAGATGCAGGAGAACAGGCTATTGGTAAAACGTTGAGGGAAAGGTTTAGAATTCCATTTGATTTTTTCGAGTTACTAAACGATGTGATTCCGTTTTCACAATATTATTTGCGAGAAAAGCTCCAATTCGAGTTCACATTTAACGATGCCAAATCAGTCATTTTAGGAAGCACTAGTGCGCTTGCATCAGCCACTGATCGTGATTACAATTATGTAGCCAGTGACATCAAGCTGGAGTATGATATCATCACTGATGAATTTTTGAGTCAGTCAGTCATGGTAAAGTATAATCGAATGATCGTGCCCGTCAGACATATCATGAGATACACAACAAAAACAATCAATAAAACTGACACTATTGTCAATTTACCGATCAATATTGATGTGGATAGATTGTCGCATGTCTTAATTCTGGCTATTGATCCAGATGACAGAAAAGAGTTTAGGCGAAACGACACCTTTAAAAATCTGGACGTGACGAAGGTTAAAGTGCAATATTCAGGTCTTACAAATCAGTTGTATTCAGGAGATTTGTTAACTGAAAACTCATATGATCAGGTATTAAAGCTTTTTGATAGCAATGGGGTAACTATGGGTGATTTTTTAACAACCAAATATGTTCTTTGCCTAGATTTCAGACCAAGCACAGATTTTAAGCTACACGGGAATGGATTGAAGTTAAACGATGAATTAAAGATTGAAATCAATCGCGCTGGTAGTGGAAGTGGAAATCTTAATTTACACGTTTTCTTATTGAAAGACGGTCACTTGAATATTCATGAGAACGGTTTCAGAAATATTTTAGTTTAAAAAAGATTTACTCTTCAATAGCTTTTGATAATTTTTTAAAATAAACGAGAAATGATCGATTACGTAAAACAACCACATACAGCCATATTTTCTGGACCGACATCTTGCGGTAAGACGCAACGAGTTCTTGATCTAATAGAAAAAGAATATAAGCAGCATTTCGAAAATATTGTTATTCTCTGTCCGACAATCCAATGGAACCAAACCTACCTCGAGAGATCTTGGGTTTGGAGTGAAGATTACGTTTTTTGCCTTGATCCAAAAAAAAATCTTTTTAAATATATTGAAAAATTCTCCAAGCTATTTTCAGGCGAAGAAACGTTGTTCATTGTAGATGACATGATAGCTGATGAGACGTTAGACAAAAAGCGTCAACCGTTGCTTGAGCTAGCCATCTCAGGACGACATAAGAAACACAGTCTCTGGCTTTTAACTCAATCCTACACAGCTATTCCAAAAAATTTACGACGTCAAAAAAAGCAGCTGTTCATCTGGTATCCTAACGAAAAATCAGACTTGAAGATGATTGATGAAGAGACTAACCTGATGACTTTTGAAGACTTGACTAACGTCAAAGAGCAGCTCAAACGTGAAAAACATGCCTGTCTCTATGTACGACTTGAACATCCTAGGTTTTTCAAAGTTATCTAGAGTAAGAGTTCGGTGATGTTTTTACATCACCGAAATGTTACAGCTTTTTTAGTTTATAAAATAAATGGACAGTGAACATCAAGTTATCATCAAACAAAAAAGTGAAGGTCGCGTTAAAGCTGGCAAACAACTTGCAGAATGGAATAAAAATAACAAGAAGAACAAGGATCAAGATAATCCAAGTGATAAATCAAGTAACCTATCAAGTGGCGAAAAACCTTCAAGTTACCTATCAAGTAAACACTATTACGGTGGAGCAGGAATCGCTTTAGTCGCAGGAATTGCACTATTATATTTTTGGAATCAAAAGCTCGAAAAAACTTTGCCTCTTGCTCCTTCAACAAAACCCAAAATTTCTGACGACGATTTTTATAGGATGAATTAGTTCGTTAAATACTATATAATAAATGACTGCGATTGATAAGAAAGAAATCATACAAAATTTAGGTGTTGGAACAGTTATCGCTAGTTTAAAAATTGGAATTGATTATTTTAGCGGTAAAAAAGTTACGTTTTGGAGCTTTGGTAAAATGCTTGGTATTGCAGCAGCTGGTGATTTGGCCAATGACCAAATTAAGAATAAAAGCTGGTATCCGTTCAAGCCTTAAAATACCGTTTAAGTAACGATGGTTTTTGTGTATAATATACACACAAAAATGTTTGTCTAATAAAAGAGACTTTTTGCATTTGGTATAAATCTTCTTTTGTTATTTTTGTTAAATAACAGAAACAAACTTTCAAAAAGTGGTCAAATAAATGGCGAGCATCGCAGTTATTGCAGGAAGTGCACTAGTTAATGCACTTGCTTTTAGCGGTACTAACTTTATATTCAGTAAATTTGGAAATCACAGTGAACAAAAGCGACACAATCTCGCTATGGAACAGTTTACGCAAGATCGTAAAGAATACTCACGGAGACGTCAAGAAAGGTTTGATTACATTAACAAAACACTACGTCAAGAAAAACACGCTGAACAAACATTTTCAGACCTCGATAAAGCTGGAAGGTTATACTTTAAAGTGACTGGAAATCAACTCCCACCTTTAAGAGAGCCCAAATTTAGCGATTACTATAATCCCTCAAAAAAACAAAAAGATGGTGAAATTGTTTTCGTTGCTCTTGGAGTGGGAGCAATAGCTCTCGGAGTCTTGGCTTACAAATTCATTGGAAAGAGACAAAAATCATGAAACGTAAAAACAAAGTTTAAATGAGTTTATAAACTCATTTAAAACTGTATGATTAAGCGTCTTGCAACTCTATCAACCTTTGATGTGTATAATTTTTACCTAATTTAAAATGCCTAACTCTATTAGGATTGGTGACGATACAACCCCGTTCTCTTAACCAATTATAATGAACGATTGCATTTGGAGTTTCGGCTAACACAATTATCTGACCGTTAGGATAATCTGTCAGTTTGTTTTGAATTTTTTGTGCTACATAGCCTTGTTGTCCACATATAGCTATGTACGGATAAGTGTCGCCATTATTTTTTTGAATAACTACGATGCCGTTATTTTTCTTTTCATTTTCAAGATAAGGTATAGCTCGCGGTTTGAGTCGATCAATCTCAGCTTGAAGCTCAAGATTATCTTGCTCTAATATAACGATATGTTTTTCTGATTCTGTCAGATCATCATTGAGAAGGGCGAGTTGAGTATCTTTTTCTTCTATCGCTTTTTGCCTTTCTTCAATTATCTTTTCAACACCTTTACGAGTCAACCACTTTGTAAGTTCGACAGCTTTAGGCTTTTTAGACCTTACAACAATTTCTAAAGCTCCATTTAAATCAACGAAAGCGTCATGCGGATTTTTCCCACCTCCGTGCATACCAGAACGGGAGGGGGCCGATCTAGACAATTCTCTTCGAGACATTGTCGCTATATTTTTGAAGTTGTGCCGTATATCAGCGATTCCTAAATATCGTCCAAGATCAGCACGCATAAAATAAGGCTTATTATCGCTATCTGAAACTGTTTCAATAGCTCCTTCAGGTACCGAGTTAAAAAGTGAGAGTGACATTTTATTTACACTTTCTGAATCCAACTTGCAAACTTTTTGGTCAAGTCAGTTGACAAAACTCACTTGATTTACAATTTTATGTTACTAACATTCCGAAAATTCTTTGATTCTACAAAGCCATTAAACTTATACATTATTAGATCACAAGCTTGAGCCGGAAATCTATCGTTGACAGGCGTCAAAACAGTCTTCTCATTTACAGCATAAAAACCTAAAGATCGAGCTTTTTCTTCTGCTTTATGCCCTTTTCTTTTTCTCTCTCGAAAACTTTCTATTTCTATTTCAACTTTCATCGGATATTTAGATAAAACGTTACTCATCTTTATTTTATATTACAAGTTCAACTCACGATTTAAAAAATGGTCGTTACTTTGAACATATACTCTGAAATAAATGAATCTTGATGTTAATAAACCAGAGCTCATAAAAATGTATTTAGAATTCATCGGATATCAAAATCACAAGACCAAAGCGGCTGAAATCGCGCAAATCAGAAAAATGAAATCGAAAGATCTCAAAAAAAAACTAACTGAACTAGAAAATGAGGCCAAACTTGTCGAAGAAAACAAATGTGACGCGTGTTTAAAGCAACAGAGAATTCAACGCAAAATTGACGAGCCAACTTATTATCAACGAGTACTCAACAGCGGAATCAGAAGACTCGTGTGTCAGCACTCAGACCTTGCAGTAGATGGAGATGATACTATTTGTGTAAAATGTGGAGCATTACAAAATCCATCTGTTTCGGACGACAAAATATATTTTTACAACAATTTCTAATTTTTTTTATTCTTTTTAATTTTTTTTTATTTTTTTTAATTTTTTTTATTTATTATTTATTATTTTTTTATTTATTATTTTTTTAATTTTTTTTTTTATATTTTTATTTTTTAAATTTTTAAATTTTAATCTTCTTGTTGAAAGACTTATTTTAGTTTAAAAAAGATTTGAAAACATTTATATAATTTTATCAAAAATTATATAAATTTACTCTTCAATAGCTGGTACACCCATATCATAAAGATCTTCTCGAGTGAGATCAACAAGTCTAAAGTGACATCCAAATCGCTCTACGTGCTCTTCCTCTTCAAATCGGTTGAATGCGTGCACGCTGTTTGGATTATCGATGACGACAATCTCTTCGCTACGCGGAAACTTTTCTCGAAGCTTTCGTCTATTTGCCGTTATTATACGTCTTTGAATTCGTGAGATGTAGTACGGATATTCAAAATGCTTATCTTCGTCTTTGTAAGTGTGTTTTCTGAAGATCATGATGACGTTGTCTTTTCCAGGATCTCTGCAGTGATCTACGTACCGTTCTCTTAACTCAACGATCTCAGTTTGTCGTCTTTCTATTTCGCCCTGAAGTTCTACGTTATTGTATTCTAACTGTATCACTAAATCCTCTGATTCCACAAAATCGTCGTTGAGAAGAGCAAGCTGACTATCTTTCTCTTCGATTTCCGCAGCGAGCTTTCGTACTTCTCGAGGAACAACTTCTTCACAAACCCATTCCATAAATGGATCTGCTTTTTCCATTTTACACCTCAAAAGGAAGCAATTAAGACCGGCTTCTGTTAGTAAAACTTGATCATCCTGCGGCGGGTTCACATGGTACCGCCGACTTAGCTCAGTTTTAACGTGCTTATATCGTACTTGATACTTCTCTGGAACATGTCGCTGAATGGCTCTCCTTCCACTTCTTTCGTCACTATAGCCTATTGCTGCACATACGTCGCTAGCAACAAGACATCCACCAATGCCCCTAACATAAAAAGATCTTACGTTTTTACCCTCAAAACTAAACTGTTCAATAATTGATCGCTGAATAAAAAGTGACATTTATTTGTATTTTCGACTCTAACTTGCAAAGTTTTCGATCAAAATTTAGCTTGAATGTTTATTTTTTACCACTTTTTCACATAATCTGGAGGTAATTCAGTACCTTCAGGTATTAACATCAACTCTTCACGCACAAAAGCTCTTTCAGGTCCTTCAGCAAGATAATACAAAACGCGCTGTCCTGGATTTTCTATAATGCGATCTAATCTGAACGTTTTTCTCGACCAATTATTATCTGTCGCGCGTCTTTTAGTATCTTTATTTTCTTCTCCAGGCTCAAGCAAATATCGATATAGACCATCAGTAGGTGCAACATTTTCCGATTCATAAGGCTTTGTCTTTAACTCTATATTTTCTAACTTAATAGCTTTAGCCGGCGTCATTTTAGTGCGATCAAGCTTCCTGTTGTTTAATTTTGTTACAAATTTCATCAAATTTTTCACCCAAATTTTTGAATCTTTTCCACTTTGCAACTCTTGTACGTCTTGAGGCTTAAACAACATCACAGCTAAGATTTTGTTAAAATTTTCTACAAAAGCAGTAAAACTGTGATGATATTTTGTCACTACACTTTTTACAGGAACGTTGTTTTCTTTCATCAGCTTTAAAACTTCTCCTTTGAATTCAGTTCCTGCGTCAACGTGAAGTTCTTTCGGAAATTTTAAAGGTCCCTTCTTATAGATGTCTTTAAACATCTCTGCGACTTCGCTCGCCTTTTTTGTTTTCAGAGGTCGACTCGCCGCATATTCTGAGGCGATGTCAATTACATTTAAAGTGTATTTGTACGTATTTTGATAGACTTTGTCGTGCGGCAAATAAAGCAAATCTGCTTGATGAATTTTATTTGGTTTTGTAACATAAAAGTGCGCATACTTTATTTTCTTTGGTCTCGGAAGGTGAATTTGCCAGAGAGCTTGCATTGCCAGCCATGCTCTTACAATTTTTAAGGAAAATCCAGATTCTTTTTTTAACATCTTTTCAGCTTTTCTCCCTGTCCACAAATTTTCTGGCTGATAGTATATTTTGCTTAGTATCTCATTGGTCATTTATTATATAAAGTTTTTGTATATATTTTCATACACAAAAAGACTGTTTAATCGCTACCAAACTGATCTTCACAATTATATTTTTCACTCATTTTTATTTTCAGAATTATCCTCAACCTGAATCACTTTTTCAGTTTCGGCAAAACTCTCAACATGATTCGCTGTGTGTGCTGCGATTAAAATAGGCGTTAAATATGCACCAAACGTCCCAACAAGCAAAGCCCCTACGTCCGCCATACTTTCTTTTATAATCGGATCCTCGTCAATATCTTTGCGAAGCTGATCTACGCTGTTTATCTTTAAAAATCTAGAAACACCCTTTGAATATAAATTTATGGCGTGAGCAGACACGGCTTTTCCCGTTTTCTCAGACTTATGTTTTGTTTCGTTTTGGTGATACTCGTGATGTAATTTTTCAATTATCGAGTCCGAAGATTTTCGAATTCTTGATACAGTCCACGGCGTCTTGCCAGGGAGTTTATTAGCTTTGCCTTGATTTATGACGTTGATCAAAAAATCCCGCTTATTATCAGAAACTGAGACCTCTTCAGAATTATTATCATTTTCAACACATAGAATTTCATCAATATCACTCATGACTTTTATTATATGACGAAATCGATAAAATATTACAAATATCATTAAATATAAAAAAAAACAAATAAAATTGAATATAAGAAAAAAACTAAACATATTTCCAACAGCATTTATTTCTTCCTCAAAACGAAAAACTCTGTTTTCAGAGAACCCTCAGGTTTTTTTATCTTTCATGATGCGTGATTTTATCATGTGTGGTGGCTGTTTTCAAGTAATCCTTATGATTCATGCTAACACTCTATTACCCTGGCGTTTATTGCTGAATTTCGATCGAATTGACGGTAACCTGAATGTCTCTTTTGGACCAGAGCCACCTGACACTGACAATTGTCAGCCAGACCGAAGTCTAACCAATCCGCGTTATTCAACTCAACTACGAGAGACTGCGCACTCATGCAAGTTTTACAACCAGGACATGAGAGATCTGCAATTGCTTTCGCACTGCGTGAGATTACGAAGCTGTCTTCTTAACCACCGAAATAGTATATAGTCGCGAAACTATGTAATCAAAACACTTTTGCTTTGTTTTTCGCTTGCGGTTGAAAATTAAATGACTTACGCATGCGTTATAACATACTTTATAAACCAGTTCAAACCGCTTTTTCTCTAACTGTCTGTTCAATCAACCGTTGCCATGGTTAAAATAATTATTTGAACATGATTTTTTGTAAACCTAATCTAGTTTACAAAACTGTTCGCCTCACTTTCGTTATTGTTTCTTTCTCATAAAGTGGTTATGAATTCCATCTTCTAAAACCTAGCTTATTTTGCTACATAACCTCGAGCAAGCGTAGTTATGCCATCTTCCTGTATTATTCTTTTATCATCATCTCTATTTAGTGCAATTTTACACTTATTCACCGTATAAACCTCATGTTTCTTGTGTTCAAACAACATCTGCTCTCTATATACTGTTTTACCCTCAAACAAACATCTTTTATAGTCTTCAAACGTCAAAGTCTCTGCTACAACACACTTTTTCGTGCCCTTACACTTCTTGTCTTCAGGTTTCTCTTCATCTATTTTACGATACGCATACATTTTGGCTCTCAATGTTACAAATTCAGTCATAATCTTTCCATTTAACTCGTCTTTCATCAAACCGATAACTTTTTTGTTCTTTCCGATGGGCAACGGTCGCTTGTCATCCTCTGAATAGCCACTCGTATCAAATCTAACTTCAACATCTTCTGCAATGTCTCTATAAAAGTCCTCCGTTTCTATCTCGTACACAAATGAGTCAGTGTCCATATAGCATAGATTGGCTTTGCTCCCATATTTCGACTTCACGTAGTCGTAGTGAAACTCGTACATGAGCGTTTTGCTCAAGTCCAAAATAGCCTGCCCTAGATACAGAGGCTTATTCATCTTGACCTCTATCTTTCCCATTTCGACTCCAATCAGATTCTCGCTAAATCGTACGCTATCCTTGAAGTTGGGCTTCATGACGTACTTTTTGTACTTTTTCTCGTTGGTTACCAGCTTCATATCTCTGTGGTTTCGAATGTTTTCCATGGTCTTGCCAAACACGCTGTTGTTCATGAGTTTAAAGAAGTCTTTCTCAAACTCGTTCTCGGCTGCTTTTCGGAGCTTCGTATTCTTCATGATGTAACGCTCTAACCAGGCGCTCTGTTCAAATTTGATCGCTCTATATACCTTCTTCAATATTAGACCGTGCTTCAGTGCTTGGTGAAGCGTCTTGATGTGTACGACATACTTCTTCTTCTTGTTTAGATTCGGCACCAGTTTTTCCACCTTGCCTATCTTCATTTTCTCAGGGAGAAACGGCAGCTCGTTGTGAGTTTTATGAAGCTCCTGTGGATAGTCGATATCAACCTCTAAAATATATCCCTTGTTGTCTTTCTTCACCAACTTATCAATGAATTCAGGTGTAAATTTTTCAATCTGTTTAATCCACTTAAAGCTGTGTGTTGGCAGCTTTTGCACCATTGCCCAACCGTAGAGGTTGTTTGCATCTAGGTACTGTAAAAATGTGCTGGCTTCCTC
>JAUMHR010033326.1:0-12713 GCA_032361145.1 Enteromius fasciolatus
TTTGCCGCCATAGATTAAGTGTGTTTTTCGCGAGCTGGTTGCTGCTGCTGCGGCGGGGCGGAGCATCGCGATGCCGGCTCAGCATCGTGATGTCTATCGGCGCTGGATGATGGCATCGTCTATCGACCCAACCCTATTTTGGACCCCACTGACTTCGAGTTTATAAACAAACTTCGACTACATAAATAGTTATACAGGTTTGGAGTGTCATGGAGTTACAGTATTTTAGAAAAACCCAGTTCTTACAGTGATATAGATATAATACATAGGTTTAGTTCCGTCTCACCAGAGCTGTTTTTGCCAGAATCAGGTGATTTGTGTCCTGTTTACCAGACAATCTCACTTTTTCCTCTCAATTCTAAACAATGGAGGGTTTTTTTCTCTTGGCTTTGTAAAGTTCTAGGTCTGCCAGATTACTCCTACATAGTCTAGTGACTGAACAAACCGCACTTTTGTATTTGTAAGTCCTACAAATCTGAAATGCTCATAGAGCTTTGCCATTGTGCATTAAATACAAAAATTTTTTGGATACTGTTTAACACTTAAAGAAAAGTTGAACTACATGTAAAAATTACAATTCTGTCATTTACGTACACTCATGTAAACACCAAAATATTTTGAGTTGTGTTTTTAATGTTTAATACACTGTGGTCTACTATTCATGAACCCCATTGACTCTTTAGCCGTTTTGATTAGATATTCTTCTAATATTTGAAATAACTAAATATCAAATCAGTCATGGCATCACATTTTTTTAAAACATATAACTCTAACAGTATGTATAAATTGTCATTAAAATATTTATTTGTAAAAATTGTGCTGGAAAGTTTGTTTGTATGTTTATATAAACAAGTAAATGTCACTTTGATGACTGACGTTGTTATTTAATGCAACATCCATAAATATGTTTTGTTTTGTAGTGCCATTGCTTTCCTGGAAGCCCTGGCTTGTATCAAATTTGGACAAGACTTGTTCTCTAAAACACAGGTTCTTTATGTTGTCCTTTGGCTTTTATGTTTGGTAAGTGTTATAAAAATTCTTATTTAAAAATCTAATTATGTACATACAGTATGCATAAATATTTATTATATATCTATATTTTTGTCATTGTTATCTTGTAAAATACATTTTTGTTTTAGAGATGTGTTTATTGTTTAAAATAACAGATACTGAAATCTTAACAGATATTGGCTATGTTGTTGTACCGTGCCTGTGATACATTGCAACAGTTTATTCTGTCCAGTTACACATCTGTAGTTTACTCTGAATGTTTACAGATTGAACCGTGTGTTTCTAGAAACTATATACAGTGGGTTTAAGTCTTGAGACCACTTCAAAAATCTCATTTAAAGTATTCAAAAGTACAAAAATACTGGCATTTAAAAGTCTTCTTCACTATTTAGTCCTTCACTAATGAAAAAAGCAAGTTATTTAATCATGTGAAAGTGGAACCAAACAGACATTCCAAAATGCATGTTCATTTTTCATTTTGGCATTTTTGCTGAAATTATTACGCAAATAATATATTATGATAATGTAGTACTTAATTTTTTTTTTGAATGCCACTGTAGTGGCAACGTCTCATATGCACTTATTCTCTCTTTTCTTGCCACCTTCCAGGCCTTCATTACTTTTCTCTGTCTGTATGGTATGGTTTGGTACGAGCACAATTATGGGAAGAGGCTGAAGGTAAATTACTGTGATTTACTGACGGATTAAAATAAATTAAATTCTTCAACAAGAATAGAGTCAAGTGCTTTCTGCTGGTCATTCACAATATTTAGATTAGAACCGTCCCCAGCAGAGGGCACACAAAATATCGCAATGATATAATAAAAATTTGCTCTGAGTCTTGCTTGCTTTTCCTAGTTTGCGCTTGCGTATCAAATGTTGTTAAACTGATAAATCTCGTTAACAGTACATTGCCGATTGTGACGACAGCATCCTTACAGACCCGTATGACTACATTCCTGAAACTGCCAAAGGTAACATACAATCTGATTTGTTTAACGTGTTTCTTAAATGACAATAAATGCATAGTTTATAGGCCATTTTAATGAGATTAGTGACTATTCATATTTGTGACATTGAATTTCTTTTCATTATTACATTTTCTACGAAAATATTCTTCGAAATATGTGTTTTACTTAACACTCAGATGTTTTTACATGATTACCATTATTAGCAGAGAGAAACACCAGTAGTAATTCCACTTCATCACGGAGAAGAAAAGGAGGAAAAAACAAAACTATCAATGGAACAAACAGCAAGAAGTGACCACAGCTGAAGACTGATGATCTGTCAATGGGCCACAACGGGTGAAACCAAGAATCTGTGGTTAAACGGTTAAAGAGCGGTAAAGTGGTTAGCTGGGTGATAGTGTGCAGACACAAGAAGCGGTTCTATAAACAGAGGGCACATTCCAAACCACAAGCCTCTGTCGTTCACTAGTTTTCGTTTTCATAGCACTTGAAAGGAAACAATGATTTGTGGTAAATGCATACTTTCCAGTGGCATTAATGTGGCTTTTATATGTCGGACGCATCAGAGCCAGTGAATATTTTGTGATGGTCCTCCCCAGGCTTCCTTTGAAACATTATGGGAGCTTTATTCACTCTGATTATTTCCTATTACCAGTATTGTTGATGCTGACCAAGCCCACATTTTGCACATAGTTCTACAATTGACCTGCAATCAGGGATTGTTTTGCTGACACATACCTATGCACTGATCAGGGTAAGAAATTGTATGCAACATTTCACTGTGAGCATAAAAACAAGCTCTACATTTGTGAAAAAACCTTTAAGCACTTGTTTTAATGCACTATGATCGTTTTCTAGTATCACAACTGTTTTCAGTCGTCTTATATTCTCTCTTTTAAATGTGAACTGCAGAGAGGTTGGTCATGACCTTTTGCATTAGGAGCTGTTGATTTACTTAAATGTAATATGATTCAGCTTTTTGGGCAACATGGAAAGGTGGTTTCGAAATCTGTATGTTGTGTCATGTTTTTCTGTACTTTTGTTGTTTTTGCTTCGTATGTTAACTTTTGTGGTAAGATTTATTCCTGTGCGAGTATGCGTGGGCAGGTCCATACATGATTTTAGAGCAATAATATTTTCTGTGTGAGGCCTTTTAAATGACTACATTTCTACGTGCAATTTTTTTGAAATCATAATTTGTGCAAAACCTCTATTTAGGATTTTGTGCTGTTTTTTTTTTACACTGGTTATTTATCACATTTTTGTCTTTATATTTTTCATAGACCAAATTGTTAGGCAACACCCAGGCAGTTAGTTATACATTATTTTTTTGCCTGAAAAAAAAAACACTTAAAACAGCTATTAAGATTTCTAGAATGAATTCATGAATTTTGTATGGATCTGCAGTTCTGAAGGTGACCAAAGAGAATACATAAAATGTGATGTCAAACTTGAATCTGCCACAGCAGTGTTGTAATATCTAATTGTTTCTTATACTTTAATGTGATAATCAGGAGCAATGAGGTGTGACCATTTTGTTTGAAATTTTTATCAGTCTATGAATGAATGATTAAACTTCAAGAGGGTGGTACTTTTCACTTTCTTAACACACTTCTACTATATTGTTAATTAAAAATGTCAAATAAAATATAAATTGAAGTCTCTTCTTCTTTGTCATTGTAGTACAATAGAGTAACTGGGAAAAATTATTCCTGTATGTTTTTATTTCTTAATCAAAATATAGTGATAATGGTGTGTTTCCCTGTTTACTCGCGGTTTTTCTAGGAGGGGATGTTGAACCAGGAGCGTGGAATGAAGATCACGACTTTAGTAATGATCATGAATTTCACTTGATACAGTAAAAAATTTTAATATACATTTCAGAACGAATAGTTCCCTCCTTTATAATTATTAGACATGCCATTAAAGAAATATGAGTAACGTTACTTAAAGTTACTTTCGTTCTTGTTATTACTATTTATGAAAAAAAAATAAAGTCTGTGATTAAATTCAGAATTCATATTTGAGCTAATGACTGTGTAGTCTACAACACATACAAACACAACAAATATTTGCCACAGACCGCATTTTACTCAAAACCACCGATCTGAAAACCCCAGAAATTCCCGATGGAATCCACGGCCGGTTGGCCTACAAACTAACGTCAATACCAAACGCACGTGTCCATACAAACTCCGTTTCCCATAATCCCCAGCGCCGAAGTGGCTGATGGTATATTGGAGGGCTGCGCTGTGACAGCGGAGCTCTATCCGGCGAAGCGCTACTGAGCAAACTCAATCTAGTTAGCCATGGCGGCGACAGGAGGAGGGAAAATCAGATCAAGAAGATACCACATCGCTTCAAAACCTTATGCCAAAGGCAAACAGGTAAATAAAGCGAAACCCTGGTCACCGCGGCAAGGATTTTAACGGTTATTAGTTTGAGCCGCGCCGGTGTTTTGGCGGCGGGTTTTGTATTTGTAAAGCAGGAGACATTTTGAGGCCTGTTTCAGGCCTGTTCACGTTCTTCCAGCACACGGTCTCAACACTGTCACCGCAGTACCGCTAACTCATTTGACTAAAGAGACATGGCTGTTCAGTGAGAAAAATACTCGAAATATGGCGTTAGAGAGGTGAATTTTGAATGTGTTTTAATAATTCTAGACAACCGCGTGAACGCGTTTTAAAACACGACTCGTTAACGTTAGCCGTTAGCTGCGGCTAGCACCGGCGTCAAACAACAATATTTATATGTTAACAAATCTAACAGCATTTAATCAGTATTTTAATGTTGGCGTCCGTCTTATTAAAATGCTGTTTATACACCAAATTTCACGATTTCTCTGTTTTGTGCCGTTCAGAGGGTCTACATGTGGGTAACCTAAGCTTCACAGCACTTTTGTCCATGTTTTCTTTAGCGTTGCTTCTATTTCATGTGCAAGTCTTGAACTTGGGTAGAGATCAATTGGATATGACTAGGGAGTCATTGTGGCATAAATCTGGAAAGCGCGAGTAGTTAATGCTCTAGGTTTGTCATCATGAAGAAAGGCGGGATGAGTGCGTGTCGTGGCGTGTTTTCAGAGGGATCTGTAACGTTAGCTCACTGGAAACACTCACACTCTCGAAAAGAGAAATAGTTAAACCAGTCTAACGCACGTTCATAAATGAATGTGTTTCTATGAAAAGACATTTTAGTTTTTTAGTCATTTTAAACATTGCAATTATATTTTGCCAAACTATTGCAATGCGAGCTTTGCATTTATTTACATCACGTTGTATTTTGCGTGTTAGAAGCATGCGTATTGTGTGTTAAGGAAATTAAGGTAAAAGCGTACAGCATTTGACTTAAATACAATATTTCTATTTAAGATTTTGCTGACATGCTTATTTGCAAAACGGTTATTCATAATTTTTTAGTGTATGTTTGTGCATATTTTGATTTTATTTCTTGCATATTGGTTATTAAATACACAGACATACAAATAATTTGTATTGGTGTAAAAAAAAATTGGTAATCTCTAAATCTAAACCATTGCATTTGAGTTGTCGAAATATCTCTCGGATGTCGGATATCTTTGTTGCATTTACATGTAAGATCTTTAGCTGATTCTTTTACCCAAATACCCATACTTTGTTGACAATTTATGTATCATTACACCTTTTTTTTTTTTTCCACCAGTGTTACATAAACCATGCACTTGACTAGACATTTTTTCCTCCGAATATTAGTTCAATTGTATAAGGTAAGGTGTATATGTATATTTTAGATGTTGTTTGACTTTCTTTCAAGCTTTTCATCTTACATTTTAAGCGGTCATGTGATGTGACGCTTTTTTAAAAGTGCAAATCTTCTTGCACCTCACTTAATAATAAATAATAATAATAAGTCTGCTCAAAAATATTGTTTAAGAGCGCAATTCTTTGCAGAACATCTTTCCTAATGTGTGTCATGTCAGCTACACATGTGCATTTAAACATTTCAGAGAAAGTTGAGCTGGCATGTGTTTTTATTAGATTAGATGATGTCATATAATGGGAGTTTAAATTGTAGTTTAACTTAAGCAAATTTTTTCCTCTGCACACATTTTTGGTAGTATAAATAGGCTGTAACATTATGGCCCGGTTTCACAAACGGGGCTTAGATTAAGCCAGGACTAGGCGTTAGTTAAATTAAGATATTTAAGCAACTTTTACCAAGATGCCTTTATAAGAAATATTACAGGTGTGCATCTTAACACAGAACCATGGCACTGACATGTTTTAAGATATGTCAGAGGAAGATATGTTCATCTGAGACAGCTCAAACATGCAATTTAGTCTGGGACTAGCTTAAGCCTTGTCTGTGAAACTGGTGGTTAATTTTGCTGTAATGCAGTTATATAATACATTACTAAACATTTTGGTGATGTGTCTTTAACAATCTTAGTAACACTAAGTAACGTGTTACAACTTTTATTTTCTTTACAAATTTACCAGTAAAAAAATAAAAATAAAAATCACTGGGTAAAATAGTATGTGTATTTTTTGCTACTGCAATACGTGTGACCCAGAGTCAGAGAAGGGAACTAGTGGCGGACGAGAGCGCAGGCAAGATTAAGCAACAGAAATTGAATTGATCTCTGTTTGCCATGCCGTGTGACATGCAAGCTAACAGCAAATTTAGCGTACCTTGCTGACAATTCTTCTGTTAACAGTAGAATTGTCAGCAAGGTAAGCTAACTTGCTGACTGTGGTTCGTAATAGTAATGCACCATGAGCCAGTTGAAAATCAATAAAAATGTGAAGACTCGGTTGCAATGTTAAACGAACTGTGATACATTAGGGGGTGGGGAGTTTACACTAATCTATCACTAAATGATTGTCTTCAGCAAAATTTAGATGGTATTTTGTTTTTGAGTTAATGACTATTATAGTAGCAGCACTGGTTTGTTTACTGTGGTAACGCCATACTACTGCTGTTCCGTAAGTGCCGCTTCTGTGGTTATTTTGGTTAAAGTAACTCAAAAATAATGCAAAAGTACTCTCAAGCATCAGAGACAGTAATACTGTAATTGAACTAATTACTTTCAAATGAGAGTAACTGGTAATATAGAAGCCTGGTTTCACAGACAGGGCTTAGACTAAGCCAGGATTAGGCCATAGTTCAATTAGGAGATTTAAGTTTTGTTTTTATTTTTAATAAAAGTGCCTTAGCGAAAAACCTTACCACTCAGAATTACATTTAGTCTAGGACTAGGCTTAAGCTTTGTCTGTGAATCTGGGGAATATTACATTTTGGAAGTAACTTGCCCGATTGATTGGCCATGCTGACCTTGTATGGTGTCATGTGCACACTGTTGACAGGAAGTGACTTATGTTGCAACCCTGAGCTTATGTGTGGGGCCCCAGCCGTGCACACAGCTGGTTTTATATGCTGAGTGCATGTTCATGTCATTTATCCTTTGTTATTGTCTTGATCTCAAAGTGAGGCTGGAAGATGAATTACGTACCTGCTCTAGCCTATATTTAAATCCCAAGCATCTATAAGCTTTAAAGGCCTTCTGTTTTGATTGCACAATCTCTCCCGGCTCTTCTGCTGAGGCTAAATGGACTATTTAGCTTTCCCACCTGCCTGTGGGTCACATGCTTGCATCGTTTAGCCAAAGAGCTGGTCTGTGGTGTTGCTGTGTCCAAACCCTGGAGCTCTTTTAGAGAACAATAAGCCTGTAGTGCTTGCACAGTGATTTGGTCCCCAGGGCCCCTTTTAGACGACAACTGAAGCTTTCAAATCCAAGCTCTCTCCAGCCTTGGAGGCCACACTGCTTGTGCAGTAAGGTAAATAGAAGAAACATGTCCTGTTAACTCATGAATCAAATTTGGGATGATTTCTTAGTAGAGAAATTAAAGGCCACATGAACATGGAAAACTTGGGTAGAACTGCTTAGGCTCTTAACGTTTGTTAATCAGTTCAAGGCTAACCTAAATCCAAAAGGTTTAGGGTTAAAATAAGACTAAGAATCACCGTTTGTTTTGTAAAAGGTGTTGTGACAGTCCAAAATAAGTCTGGATGCTCAAAGGAATATTTACTCCCCAAACTTTGTATTTGCTGAAAATGTGCTCACCTTTAGGTTGCCCAAAATGTAGTTGAGTTTTCTTTATCAGAACAGATTTTGAGAAATCATATCACTGCAGTGAATGCATCAGACTTGGAGTAATCCACACAAATCAGTCTAGTGTGGAAATGCATAGCTGCTTGTTTGTAGGAAACAAATCCATCAAGACTGTTTCAACTCCAAACCATCAGCTAAAATACAGGCCCTGTATCTGAAACATTGCAGTCTCCAGTGAAAGTCACAGTGATCGTCTGAATAAAGAGAAAAATATGCCCAAAACAAATATGGCACGGTGTGGACGTTTTATATGGGATGAAGCAGGGTTCCTTCAATCTTGCCCTGAAGGTCCAGTGCACTACATAGTTTAGCTCCAACCCCGATAATCTAACCTACCTGTGATTTTCTATTGATCCTGAAGACTTGATTAGCATGCTCAGGTGTGTTTGATTAGGGTTAAAGCTAAACTCTGCAGTGCATCGGACTGGCAAGATTCGAGGATCCCTGGGACAGAGCATTATTAAAGCTTATGGTCTATGTATTTAGGCTAGAAGCAATGGTTTAAGTTTTATTAACGAGTTTCAAGGTATTACTCTTAGTCTTGTATTCGTACTGGATATCCTAATTTTGTTCCGCTTGGCTTCTGCAGCAGCCTGGCCTGATCAGTCGAGTGACAGATACAGTGAAGAGCATAGTCCCCTCCTGGCTGCAGAAATACTTCAAAAATGGAGATGTTCCAGAGGGTGATACCGGTGCAGTCGGGGTGGACCGGAACAATGTGGCTCCTCCCCCCAACGGCAACGATGAAATCACCCCTCTCCCAGATGGACGAAACTCTCCAGAGCCGAGCACAAGTAACACCGGTATGAGTTTGCTGTCCAGCAGATACACACAGTAGATATTCCAAAACCTAAAGAACTATGTATGTGACTGCTTAAGAAGCTGCATGCGTTCTTGACATGAAATGCTGAAATGTTTTCAGAACCATCCACAAGCAAAGCATCGCTGAACTTCCAGGAAGCTCTGTCAAGACCCCCGCTCAATCGGACCCACCTGCACTTCCCCTCCCTGGACGGTTCCCCTGCGTTAGGCGGCACAAGCTCCCTCTTCTCCCAGCCCTCCACATCCACAGCGCCCTTCTCAGGGAGCCCTTTTGCTGTAACCTCCAACTTTTCCCTGGTGAAAGAGATTAAGGACTCAAGCTCTCAGCATGAGGATGACAACATCTCCACTACCAGTGGCTTTTCATCACGTGCATCTGATAAAGGTGAGCAACCTCATATCTAAACAGAATCCCATAGATAAGTGGTGATGCTAGGCATTTGAATTAAGATCAGTCTAGGCTAGCTATAGCCGGAACTAAGAGCAGGGCTTAATCTTTTTCCAGATGTGCCCACGTCAAAGACTGTGCCCATCCTCTGGTCCCCTGAGACGGAACACACCCATTCTGGATCGCAGACAGCCCACTCTGGGCTCAAGAGACCAGCCTTCAACCTGTCAGTCTTTGGAACTTCCTCATCAGTAAGTAATTCATATTTTTACAGTGTTATAGTATTATTACTGTAATATTATTGTATATTGTACAATATTACCGCTTTTACTTTGTTTTATTAAAATGAGCATAAGAGACTTTTATTTATTTATGAGATTAATTTTAGGCATGTTTTTTCTCTATCAGTCAGTGTTGAACAGTTCAGTACTGAACTCCAGTCAGTTGGGGGATTCACCCTTCTACCCTGGCAAGACCACGTATGGAGGAGCTGCTGCGATGAGATCGGTTCGTTCACGCCCGGCTACACCTTACCAGGTCTGAGCAATCATTCCAATGATGGACTCTTGTTTCGTACACCAGCACTATTATAAGATATTACATTTTAAATTAGAATGACACTTTTGTTCCTTATAAATTCTGTTCTGTTGTTTCACAGCCTCCCCTTAGAAGACAGGTAAAGGCAAAGCCAGCTGGATCTCAACCCTGTGGAGTTACCAGTGCCACAGCGAGGCGCATCCTACAGTCCCTGGAGCGCATGTCCAGTCCTCTTGCTGTGAGTACTCTGCCTAAGCTATGGTGTATATGGATTAAAAAATAACTGTAAAAAATGCCTGAATAAAGAGTTTAAAATTGACCAAATGTTTCTGTAAATTAAGCAGTTATTAAACTAATAGTTCCCTTAAATTTGGGGAATGAAACAAAAGTAAGGCTTTCCTGAAACACGTTTTTGGTAACCTTACAGGATGCAAAAAGAATTCCGTCTACAGTTTCATCACCTCTGTCATCTGTAAGTATTGTCGTAGCAGTTACATTACAACACTTCAAATTCACTTCACTTCAGTTTATACGGTCGTTAAATCTTTCTTTTTCTTTTTTTAGTCACTGAATCACACAGACCTTGACATTTCAAATTTTCAGGCAAAGAGGAAACGGGTAAGTCTTGTGCCTTAATACACACAGCTTAAGATTTTGAAGTGTCAAATAATTTGGGGTCGAGAAAGAAATTCATACATGGTTTTCATGTGTAGAAGCCATTTATTACTGTACCTTAATGTGTCTTGTAAAATTGGCGACTTTCACTTTGCTTCCTCTGCTTGTCTTTAACTGTTGACAACTGTGGCAGCTGGCTCCCAATCTCAAACAATGTGCCTGTTCACCCAACACCAGAAACCTAAAGCCTGTAATAACCATTTGTGGCGGATGTACGTAGTCCAAAATATCCAGGGCTGAGTGTGGTGTTTTGGAGTTTAAGTGAGCACTCTTGATGAGTAGCAGAGGTTGCATTTAATGTCTAAGAGATTGCAATGTTTAATGCTACTTTTATTCAGGTCTTGAAATTATGGACGGATTAATTTTTTACATTTCTCAGAAAATGGATAGCCTGATATCCGTTGTACAGTGGTATAGGGAACTGTTGTATTGGTAATGTTGTTATATTGACCCACAGCTGGAGCCATCAGTCCCTCCTGTGCAAAAGCTGGTGGTCCCTGCAGCTGCTGCAGTGTCTGGTAATCGCTCGATGTCCTTTAGACCGTCACTCACCCCAGGTGGAGTGAACAGAGGTGTTGAGAAAAGCAACAAGGAGACTGTGAGTTCAGTTTTTATCATAATGTATCCTTAAAATAACTGTTAAAATGTTTTTCCTTTTATCCATTTATTCCCCTCGTTTGTTTTTTTTTAAAGTTATTTTCATTTGTAACTTAACACAACTGCTATTTTAATTGTTTGTTAAAATGCATTTAGACTGGGTGAGCATAAAGACACTACTTTAAAATAAATTAAATTAAATCTCATTGGCCCGAAACTTTGTACGTTGTTCTTTTATAAAATAAAAATTGTTAGTGAAAATGGCAAGCCTTATTAAGTGAACTATTGCAATGGAGTTTGGGTTTTGAGCGCTTCCAGAGAACTAACTTTTGTGTTCCCTTTTTGTAGCCGTTAAGACAATCCCCTCCCATTTCAGATCGTGCCCAGGCTTCCTCTTCCAGGTTAGTGAATAATTTGCAATTGTTTTAGAATTTTTCTTTCCTTTTTGGACGGGACTTCACTTGAATACATACTTAGTCCATTAATTCCTCTGTCTCCAGCACAAGCAGTTTGTCCTACCCCTTGTCCAGCACCCCAGCGACCAGCAGTGCTGGTTCAGGAGGGGGCAAAATGAAGAGGGAAAGGGCCATTAGACCTTCATCCAAAAGACCTGACGATGAGGTCAGAGAACCTGCTGGTTATATGCTTTTGAGAAGAACTTTTGAAGCTGTCTAACAGGATGGTTTGACGCTCATATAAGCTGTTCTCCTTTCAGGTTGCCGAGGACCCAGACCTGCCACCTGCCTCTCTTCCCAGCAATTTCACTTTGCCAACATTTAACTTCTCTTCTCCTCCCCCAACCTCTTCACTCACCTCCAGCACAACACCACTTACAACGGTCTCTGAGGAACCGGCAGCAAATAAGGTATTACCTCCCTCCTGACTCCTTACACCATGTCCTACCTACACGTGACGCGTCAAGTAATTTGGGTGTCCATTATGTGACATAATCAATCAAATATCATAGTCAATCAGAGGCGTGTGGGTGGGCTCTCTCTGGAAGCACTCTGCATTTGCAACGAAATGGATACATTTATAATCTAATTAATGAATATTAAAGCTTTTTAACATCATTAAATCTACATACTGAGTTACTGAAAACATCTTTGTCATGGAGTACACCCGTTGGTTCGCAGAGTTCAGTTTTAATGGTAATCTTTAATTTTAAGATATGGAGTAAACTGTCTTGTTGCTTTCAGTATGGCTATATGGTCACGTAATCTATTTAAACTGATATTGGACACTTTTAACTTAATCACCTGAGATTATCTACTGTCTGTTAGGGCTGGACAATTTAATTGTTGATTTATTCATGCGCATCTCATCAGTAAAGCAGTTTTTTTTTTGTTTTTTTTTTGTTTTTTTAATTAGCTGTAAACCTCAATCAGCAGTTTTTAAAATGAGCATCAATTAAAACAGAGCCATAGATCTGTTCCCAGATTTTGGTTCCCAAAGTGGGGGTTGTGAGACATTGAGGGGGAGTCGCAAGAGGATTTCCAAGAAATCAAATAATTTTTTTAAACTATTATAAATAACATATTTTATCTATAACTAACAAAAGATA
>JAUMHR010033442.1:1052-12704 GCA_032361145.1 Enteromius fasciolatus
CCCCCCCCACAGTGTGAGAAATTTTGAGCATTTATGCTCAGTACTGAATAGGCTAAAACTCAAAATAATAGTACAACAACAAAAAGCAATTTCCTGCAGTTCAACACAGTCTCACGACCAATTCGTACGAATTGGCATTTGGTATGGATTCACAAGAGTGAGGTCGTACTAATTTGAACGAATTAGCCACCTCGTAAAATATCTACGAATTGCCGTGAGATCAGGTTGTGTAGTTATAGGCTAGCTCAAGATCCAGACAAAGCTACGGATTATAAAAGTGTAACATACCCAGTAACTGAGATGCCAACTAACACTAGAAGTGAAGTGTTAATCATTTGAAACGTCATTATTCTTCAGTTTGTCCTTGCACTTCGTGGACTGAATGTCAAACAGGTAGAGATGGACCGATCGACACCAAGACATACACGTTTCGAGATTTTGACATACTAGTACTTCGAAACAGTGTTCCGGAGCATTGCTTGAAATGAGGCTGTCATGTGACCTCACCTAACACGTCAAGCTTGGCTCAAATGCAAAACGCGTTGATTGCGCTTTCAACATGCATATAGCCTGTTTGTTCCTATGCAACGTGTTGTATCATAAATTAATTATACTGTAGTATAATGTATATATATATATATAATCTTTATGTACTATAGTATTACAACCAATAACGTGAATAACTTTATGAAAATTAAAGAACCTTGCTGGCTTAACTAAAAAGGATACTTAAAATTATTTTGTAAGGGAGACACAAAACTCTTGCTAATGATACATAGACATAGGTTCACTAAATAGACAATTAAACCTTAAAATAATGACATCCAAATAATCTAAAAAAAATCTAAATGATACAGTTGCAAGAACTTTTATTGACCCCATAGCTGAGGTCAGCCTAAAAAAGAAGCTCTGATGGACCACTGCCCCGTGTCGTTACGAATGTTTATTATTTACACCGCGCTATTATGTTTAATTATTATATGTTTAAATTAGCCGTGCTAATTTAAACATTAAAATGAGTTTAAAACATTCAAACACAACACGCAAAAAAATTTCGCTCATTATATTTGGATGCATTGTCTCTTAAAAAGACTTATTAGCAAATTAGTTGCTGTGTAGGTGTCCTTAACGTTAATACAAAATAAAATGAAAGAAAGAAAATCACTCACTGCTCTTGACTGAATTACCTTTTATTTTTAACAAGAATTAATCCACAGTGTTTTCCCACAGTTTTTCTTTCATCGCTAATTCAATCTTTTTACAGACTGAACAAAATTAAGCATTGCTTGGTAAATATAGCACATATATTTGACTGTATGTTTAATGTGTACATTGAAGACTTTCAATGTTTTTTGTACCTGAACTCCTACAAACATTGAAAAAGGGTAAATCTGTAAACAGCACAAATAGAACATATAATTTAAACGATTTCAAACTGGGTCTACCGGTTCAACCTGTACCAGGGCCCCACAAACCCCAGGTTCGGCCCTGGATTTAGGTGTGGATATGGTCAATATATGGATATGGTCAAACCTAAAATTTTTGATTAAAATGTTCCAGGGTCAAGAAAATATTTTGACCCAGGCACACGCCAAACTTGGCAAAATCAGGACGTGCATTAGGGCAGGGCTGGCCCTGGCCAGTTTGCTGCCCTAGGTGAGATTTTACCCGGTGCCCCTTACCTCACAGCCCATTCCACCAATAATCATTGTGTTCAAACATTTACAGAAAGCCTGCATGTAGTTTGCTAAGAAACACCTGAAGGACTCCGAGATGGTGAGAAATAAGATTCTCTGGTCTGATGAGACCAAGATAGAACTTTTTGGCCTTAATTCTAAGAGCTATGTGTTTAGAAAACCGAGGGAACGATGTACAGGGGTACAGGGATATGCTGGACGAAAACCTTCTCCAGAGTGCTCAGGACCTCAGACTGGGCCGAAGGTTTACCTTCTAACAAAGACAATGACCCTAAGTAAACAGCTTAAATAAAGAAGTAGTGGCTTCACAACAACACTCTGACTGTTCTTGAAGAGCCCTGACTGGCTTAACCCAATTGAGCATCTCTGGAGAAACCTTAAAATGGCTGTCCATCAATGTTTACCATCCAACCTGACAGAACTGTAGAGGATCTGCAAGGAGGAATGGTAGAGGATCCCCAAATCCAGGTGTGAAAAACCTTAGGAATACTTAGGACCATGTGATATTTCAGTTTTTTTTAATAAATCAGCAAAAATGTCAACTATTATGTCATTTTCTGTCAATATGGGGTGCTGTGTGTACATTAATGAGGGGGAAAAAAATGAACTTAAATGATTTTAGCAAATAAATTCAATATAACGAAGAGTGAACAATTTAAGGGGGTCTGAATATTTCACTTATACCCACTGTATATATATATATATATATATATATATATATATACACACACATTTATACTGTATATACAGTATATATGAAAATATATTACGACATATGGTTTAAATTTAAATGAAACAGCTGGTGGCACATAATAAGACATCAGGCCGCATGAGAATTCATAATCATCCAAATTCACTACAATACTTTTTCTTTTTTCAGTTTCAGTAGTCTCTCTCTCCTCGCTCCTACTAAACCCTGTTTTAAATGCTGCTGCTAAATGAATTTTTTTAAAAAAGTAACTTAATTTTAAAAAATTATGCCTCAAATGTTAGTAGTTTAACAGTTTAACTACTAATACATTGCAGTTTACATACAAATACATTAACGATAACAGTAAGGAAACTTCAAATGAAAAAAAAAAGTACTTACCCAAATATTGACACGCAAGCCAAGACAAGAAGAATGATATTAGAATATTCAATGAATTTCATGATTCCTGAGTTAGATTTTGCGTCTTGAAAACTGAATGTCTGAATAGAGAACAGACAAAGGTAGTGGGAGGAGTGTTGTTGAGACACATTTAATAGAGAATGTTATTCAAATTTGTGCTCTGGGCAGCATTCCTGTTATTCCGGTACAGCAAGGTGAAATCAAAATAAAGAGCAATACCTTACAGATCACACAGCTTCAAAGATGTAGAATTATATAGACAGAGGACAATTTCTCTCGAATTACTCTCAAGTTACTTGAATCGATTATTGCGCTGATTTAAAAATGCAGATTCGTTCAGTAACAAATGTCACTGATATGTTCATTTGGTATTATTTTCCCATGAAGGTGTTACAACCACATTAAAAAAGGCTGAGAACCATTGATCTCTGGCAGTGGGCTATGAGATTTGCGTCTCATAGTACAAACTCTATTTTTGACCACACATTTTTGTTTTTATTTGGCGTGCAATTTCTGTGCATTTTCATGAGACCGGGCTCCAAATTTGATCTCATCGAATTATTGCTCATTTGCCTAGATCTCATTACATCCCTGGTGAAAGCAGATATGTCTAAAGGCTGTGTCAAGTAACGTTATGATCTTGTTTGTTCAGCTTTCACATTTTGGGAGTGCCGTGGCTGTGTTGCAAGAACAAACGAACAAACAGAGATTCCAATTCACGAAAAACAATCCTTTTAATAATCCAGAGACGCAAACAGACAGGCAGTTAATACCGGACAAACTCAAAATAAATGGACTTGAAGACAATGAATGGTAACAAGCAAGACAAACCTGAACATGATCACACAATTACCAAAACTAGGTCACAGAGACAGAGCACATGGGGAATGACCACCACAACAAACAGTCCCGGGGCGTGACAGGGTGAACTGGAGAGAGATATATATATATATAAGATGAAAGTTTTGATGAGCTCTTTCTACTGCAAAGGCCATTTTGGTTTCAGCTCTCCTGTAAAGTTGGTGTGATGTCACTTAGGCTCTCAGCCTTCAAAAAGTCGGTAGATCAGTAAGATGATCCTGATTCCTTCATTCCTTCATGCTGTGGAAATACAAATAGAAGATAAAAGTGACATTTTGGGTGAACTTGAGAGATAAATACAAACTGAAAGCTTTTGATGAGCTCTTTCTACTGGCAAATGTTTATTGTAGCCACGAGTGTGCAATTTTTTATTATAAACTATAAAAATTAGTACACATTAGTACACAATTTTTGTTTCGTCTCCCCTGTAAAGTTGAAATGTCACTTAGGACTACGCCTTTCTGGTTCTCGGCCTTCAAAATGTCGGTAGACCAGTAAGATTGGTTTATTAACAAATGCTTAGGTGTTTTCCTTCATGCTGTTGAAATTTAAACAGAAGATAAAAGACAAGACACACAGTGTTGAAAAGGTTCAGAGACTCAAGGTTACATGATGTTGAGCTTTTGACCCTTTGCAGGGACCTTGATTGACAGGCAAGATGACCATTCATAATAATTCGAGGGGTGAGACCCAGGAGGGTGTAAGTAACCTTTTGGGTGAACTGGTGAACTTCTCAAATTAAAGCTTTTGATGTGCTCTTTCTACTGGCAAATGTATACTGTAGCTATCAGTGTACAAATGTTTGTTATTGTTGTGAACTTTTTCCAAAAACCAGGAGACGTTTGGATATCTTGAAGCAGATGTTTCTTACATTGTAGTATAAATACATTTCAAGGAGGAGGGGTACAAAGAGGTACAGTAAAGACAATTGAAACAAACCATGCAAGTAGCCTACAGAACAGGATCTTGATAGGAAGTTGATAGGAAGTTTTCCCAGCCTTGATCTATTTAGCATACAAGTGTTATTTAAATGCATAGGTGCTATAGATACCAATCAGCCTAAGCCATACCTTAAGCTAAGCATTCACACTTAACTTGGGACAAAAGTTACTGTCTCAGGGCCTGGACGGTCTGACTTGATTATACCGTCATCTTTATCTCAAATTGTAAATATTTTTTACTTTAACTTATTATTTAACTTTTATCTCAACTTGATAATCATGTTAGAAACATGCTAGCAACATGCTATTAACTTGCCAATCATGCTAGAAACATGTTAGCAACATGCTAATCATGCTAGACACATGCTATTAACTTGCTAACAACATGCTAGAAACATTCTAGTTATGCTAGAAAAATGCTAGTAACATGCTAATCATGCTACAAACATGCTACCAACATGTTAAGCATAACAATATGTTCTTAACATGCTAGCAATATGTTCTTAACATGCTTAGCAACATAAGCATAGCAATATGTTCTTAACAGGCTATCATACTAGCAAACATGCTAATCATGCTAGTAAAATGCTAGTAACTTGCTAATCATGCTAATCATGCTACAAACATGCTAGCAACATGTTAAGCATAACAATATGTTCTTAACATGCTAGCAATATGTTCTTAACATGCTTAACAACATGCTAAGCATAGCCATATGTTCTTAACATGCTAATCATACTAGCAAACATGCTGGTAACTTGCTAATCATAGCCTACTAGCAACATGTTAGGGACATACTAATCATGCTAGTATCTATCTATTATCTGACATTAGAATCTGACTATTTCTAACTTTTAGACTGAAAACGTTAAATTAAAAATTTTCAAACTTTTTTAATTTTAACTGTTTAAACTTTTTTTTAACTTAAACTATTTAACACTTTTTAAACTTTAAGCCACTGCTTTCTCAAGCCAACTTAAAGTTTGTCTCTACAAAATGTTTTATCTAGTTAAATTTGTAGTACTACATTATAAGCTATTAAAATTAGTACATGAGTCATTTTTAATAATTGTAAATTATTTAAAAATAATTTTCCTAATAGGTATACCTCAACCATGAGAGACAAAATAAGAAAAAAAAATTAATGAATTAATTGATAAATACCTCTGTTAAAAAAGTATTTGGTCACCTACAAACAAGCAAGATTCCTGGCTCTCACAGACCTGTAACTCCTCTGTCCTCCACTCGTAACCAATATTAACGGCATCTGTTTGAACTTGTTGTCAGTATAAAAGACCTCTCCACAACCTTAAAAAAAGTCACACTCCAAACTTGATCTGGGGCTCCACACAAGATCTCTCCCCGTGGGGTCAAAACAATCACAAGAACTGTGAGCAAAACTCCAAGAACCACACGGGGGACCTAGTGAATGACCTGCAAAGAGCTGGGACCAAACTAACAAAGGCTACCATCAGTAACACACTGCGCCGCCAGGGACTCAAATCCTGCAGTGCCAGACGTGTCCCCCTGCTTCAGCCAGAACATGCACAGTTTGACATTACAGGTCCCTCTCATCTTTTTAAGAGGGAGAACTTGCCCAATTGGTGGCTGAATACTTTTTTGCCCCACTGTATATATCTATGGGTCAGTTAGCCTATGTGAACTATTAAAAAGTTAACGTGATAGAAGGCTATTTTTTTAACTTGTTGCATTCACCTAATTTTTAATGAATTAGCTACAATACATGTGGAGTGTCATTAGCTAGATTACACAAAAATGATCATATCTCATTCTCAGTCCATATTTAATTAATACTATTTTTGTTCCTCTATGACCAGCAATGCAGTAATGTAAAAGTAAAAGTTTATCTTTATTTCCAGAAAAAACTGTGCTCTCCCAAGTGTCCCTAAAGCAGTGGTTTTCAAACCTGTCCTACAAGCACCCCTGCCCTGCACATTTTGTATGTCTCCCTTGTCAGACACATCCAATTCAGGTCTTTGCAGTCTCTACAAACAAGCTGATGAGTTTACTGTAATCAGGTGTGTCTGATAAGGGAGACATACAAAATGTGCAGGGCACATCCTGAAATGTGAAGCCAAACCATTTTGCTCCCTGCTGGCTGGCAGCGGGATGGGATCAGAAACCTCACCTGACCCTTGTAAATGAATGGGATGTGATTCAAACTAAAAAATCTACTTACACTTTGAATATTTATTGCTGTGTCCCGGCTGAGATCTGGCTGTAATCGTTCACCAGCATCTCTGTATGATAGCCCGTGGTTTATGATATGGTCAATGCTCTTGTTTGATCAGTTACCCTAGCACCACACATTCTAACTCCTCTCCCTTTTCCTTGTCCTTGTCCCACTCCTCTCAATTGTCTTGGTACTCGTCTTCCTCTCCCTCGTGCAGGCATCTTTCTTTCTTTCTTTCTTTCTTTCTTTGTGTTAAGAGTCCTCTTTTAGGACATATGATCCTAAAAAAACCTCAACACCTCAGTGTGGTTCCTAGATAGGAATCCGCTGTGATTTATATATCTGAATAACTGCAATAATCTGTTTCTCATTGGTAATGGAATAAAATACAGGGAATATATTTGTGTTTCAATTTACAATATGAACAGCTGTTCACTTTGACTTCAGCCGATAGAAGTTATGTTTAGAACGTAATGTTATCTGTTCTGACGTACAGTGTGTAAAATTACATTGTTTTGGTCTTGGTTGAGCTTGTGTGTAAAAGAAGTTCAAGCATTTTAAATTGGTGTTAACTGTATGCATTCTGTATCAAAGCAACAAGAAATGTGTTAATTGTATAGCCTACAAAGACGGGTGTTGTGCTAACCATGTTAAGAGTTTAGGAAACTTGTTAAATGTATTGAAAAAACTTTCAGAGCAATTATAAATGTAAATTTAAATGGCACACCCTGATAAAGCCCTTATTGTGTCTAGGGTAACATTGTAAATCTTATAAAAATCATGTTCCATTAGAGCATTAAAAAATTATAGCCTATTTTAAAAAAAGAAGGGGGAAAAAAAGCTTTGGTGTAGATTGGAGTTTAGGTGTAGATGTAGGTAAATAATGTGTTTGTTTTGTGTGTGTGACTTTGGATCAATTTTAAGTCCCAAAAACAGATTCAGAGTAAATTAATTGTAGTCCTGACCTTGCCGTTACGCACATCCTGATTTTGCTGCGTTCTATGTGTTGCTTCACTGTAAAAATTCCTGAAGAAGTAATGTTTTACTGGCAGCTGTATGGCAGTAACTTACTGTAGACAGCAACAGTTTGTTCAAAGATAAATGAACATTAAACATTAAAAAGTCTTTATTTTTACAGGGGAAAAATAAATGAAGTAACAGCCTCATGCAAAGCACTCTGGGAACCAGAAATCCTCATCTACCTTTTTCAGTTTTTTTTCTGATATTGGTTCCCAGAACCAAGGCAGTTTTTAATAGACTTTGTAATGTTTAATTATCATTTCTTTGAAAAAACTCTTGCCAATAAATTTGATAAATATAAATTTATAGTAAGTTACTGGCATCCAGCTGCATAATTACAGAAAATCTTTTTACAGAGTAGGTCAAAATATTTTGTTGATTTTGTTTTTTATTATTAACCACTCAAAAAAAATATTCTAGTTGTTTGCTCAGTTTACTTGAATAAAATAAGCTAAAACAACATAAATTTAAAAAAAAAACAGTTGTCTAGAGACTGAAAAGGCTACTACTCTACATTTTTGTAACTAGATTAAGTTAGATTAAGAGAAATTGAGACATGCCTAACTCTAATATGCAATCACAATATCCCAAATTGAAAAGAAGTCAACGAAAATGTGCATAAATTGAAAGTGATTAACGGAAAATGCATTCACTCTCAGGCCATCCAACATTTTTATGAATGACCAACTGATAGGACAACTGATAGGACATGTATGATTATTTTGCTTTTCACTAAACAAGAAGTTAATTGATGGACTGGAGTTATGTTTTAGCAACTGTTTGGACTCTCATTCTGACGGCACCCATTCACTGCAGCGGATCCATTGGTGAGGTACAGTAATGGGGCATTTTTTCTGATTGATGAAGAAACCTTTCAAAAACTTGAATGGCCTGAGGGTGAGCAAATTTTCATTTTGAGTAAACCATTCCTTTTACATGCAAACACTGTTGTTGTTGTTTTTCTCCATATTCTTTTCTTATTTGTGTGCTGTTGTATATCAAATTATTTGTAAAATAATGACATCTAGTTATATGTATTTTTTAAACAATTAATAATCTAGTTAAATTGTAATAAATAAATAAAGAGTTAATTTTTCTATTAGTGGTACAACCACCCCATCTACTGTTACAACTGGGGTATTATCAGCAGGAATCTTCTGTCGCTTACTTTTCAACAAACCCCAAACCTATCAAAAACTATATATAAACATTCAGAATTTGGCTTCTGGACTATGTACCTTATATTTGAAAGCATACAAAAATATGTAACAGATGTAATTACCATCTGGTCAATACAAATGTTGATACATTTATGGTCTGTTATTGAACCAGGAAGATTTGGTACATGGCCTGTATTTACAGTTAAATACAGGCCTGTCTACAGTTAACAGCTGCTATGGGTTTAGGTAAACTTACGGTAGTTATAAAGTTCAGAGGAGCCAATGGTTTCTTTTCTAGGAACATTTTAAAACTGGATAATCGTGTATGAATATCTGAATTAATATTCAAAAATGTGAAGGTATAGGAACTAATCATGAATAAATGAAGAACCTCATATGGATTCATGCATAAATAACTAAATCAGTTATAACATAGTATTTTATGTGATCAATTACAATCCAAATTGCAGAAAGGTCCCAACTATTTCGGGACAAGTTTGAAAAGAGCTCATTTTGTTCATAAAATTGTAACGATTTCTCAATTTTATGTTATCTGTGTTCTGTGTAACATGTAATATTGGCTCATGTTATTTGAGTTCTTTTCAATTTCTTCAAATTTTAAAAATGTCCCAACATTTTCATACTAAATTCTCAGATAAACAAAAACCTGGCCTGTCTGGTTTTCTGAATGTAAAAAAGACTTGCAAACCAGTCAACACACCCAGCAGAGAGAGAATGATCGAGTGAAACACTGTGCAAATGTTTGATGGCATGGAAACACTACAATCAAAAATACAGGCTATGAAATACATATAGTTTGGATGTTTGCGGGTACCTTCAGAGTAAGTGCAAGGTTTATGATAATGTGCTTTAAAACCACAATTTGTCTGGAAATCTGGAATCTGTCTGTAATCACTCTTTAGTGTTTCTCTTAGAGACAGATAGGGCAGGTTAATACACGCTACCTTCAAAATGATGATACACAAGGCATGCACAAAGCATGAACTTTACTACACTGTACAGCGGAGATTTCAAGCCAGGACATGTCCTTTCATGTGCAATACACATACTCCATTATTTGCTTCAATACACTTTAAACAAACTCACATCCCACATTTATTTATTTATATTTTTTACAGTGGTGTTTTATTCCCAGGCAGAGCAACAGTAACTACCAATGGTGGACAAAATGATTAGAACACTAGTCTTTTCACCAGCTAAAAAAAAATATTTTAAGTTATATCTGTTTTTTGCAGTGGTGTGTCAGTAGAAATATCAATTTCAACAAACTGAGATTAATGTTTTCAAGACGCTTCAAAAAAACCTACCTGCAAACTACTGTTAAATGTTTTGGGCTCTTGTGTAAAATGCTGTAAAATGAGGATGCTGTTAAAAAAAAAATGTCATGAATAGATTTTCTTTATTAACTAAATTAATAATCACCCCTTTGCCTGTTTATAACAGCTTTTGCCCTCGGTGCACTCGCACATCGTCTTGGAGACATTGCAACTCTTCTGGATTTAGTCTGTCTCAGTTTGTTCTGTTTCTTCATGAATGAAATGGATGGAGATCAGATGAGATGTCTGTGTGGAGCACTGGCTGTTGTCAGACAAAAATCTCACTGGATTGTTAGAATTAATGGCTAAATTAATGTTTGGACATGTAAACTGATATTTCCTGACACACTACAGCAAAAGATAGAAAGAACTGACTTAAAACTTTTGTTTTAGTTGGTGAAAATACTCTTGTTGTAATAATTTTGGCCACCACTGTGCACCGTACTGTTGCTCCCTGGGTAGAAGCATGTGGGATATCCAGACATAACTAGAATGCCAGATTAGAAAAATCGGCTGAATTATCTGAAATTTCCCTCCAAATGTTAAAGATGGTCAATAAAAACAGAAGCCTTTACTGTTTACAAAGGCCAGGTTTTTCAAGAACAGCTAAACATTTAATATCCGACAGCTGTATCACTGTTATAGACTAGGTAATATCCATTACTTCCCATATCCAAGTTATTTAAAATAGAATAAAAACTACATAATTTACGATTAATTTCATAATTTGTAATTAAATGTGACAAATTAAGCATTATATTGCATTCAGATGCTTTAAAATGAGTTGTAGTTATTTTATTACCATGTTTTCATTTTCTTTTTTCGTTTCTCTGAAAATATTTCCAATTTTCTGTTTCCATTTATCTTCAGTGCCTCAGTTTTAGGACGCACCAGTGCTGACAGACACATAACCATTAAACAAACCGTTTAACTGACCTAGAAATATACAGGTAGGCCTACAACACAAACCAAAGATTCAGATATCATTTAGAATAAAAAAAGAAAACAGAACAGGAAGGGTTTAAGGAAATGTGTTTTTTTTTATCTCAGTAGAATGCAGTTTGTCTTTTAGGGATAGATAAGCGGAATAATTGACTCCGGACCATTAAATTATTAGAAAAATAATGCACACCCGAGGTGGTGATGCGGTCACGACGCGAAGCGGATGTCTTGCCACACCTCAAGACATCGATCAGATGATATATTTCAAGGGATTCGTACGGTTTTTCTACTTATATCGCTATTGTGAGTAGAATTATTTCTTCCGCATCTCATCCAACGACTCTTTTGCTCGTTCCAAAACGTCATTTTAAAGCTGGCAATGGAGGCTT
>JAUMHR010033752.1:0-13345 GCA_032361145.1 Enteromius fasciolatus
ATATTTGCATCTGAAACAGCTCAAACATACAATTTAGTCTGGGACTAGCTTAAGCCTTGTCTGTGAAACTGGGGGATTGTGTACATTTTTTAACATAATATAGGTACAAAAGTGTAACTTTTGAAAAGTAGCCCACCGCCTTAGTGACAGCTTTTGTAGTCTGCCTTTATTTCTAACAGTGTATAATCTACAGTAAATACAAATAAAATCGGTTTCTGTTCACTTGTCATTGTAATGTTTTTAAAATACGATGCCAAATGGATTAACACCTCAATACTGTACCATTATACATTAATTAGCCTAATACAAAACTGAAAAAACAAAAAAATATAAAGAACTGTTACATTCCCAAACTTATTTTTTAGATGTCCCACTTTCACAACTTAAAATAGCTTTGCTGGACAGAAACTTAAATAAAAGCCATGCTCACAAATCAAGATTAAGCATTACTTTATGTACCACTTGTCAACACACTATTATAATGTGAAACATGAATTAATAGGCAGGCAGAACTTCACTTACATCGGACTGTTCCGTGCACTGGAGACCAGAGGAAAAACGCGCAAAGAAAGATCCAACTGATCTTCATTTTCCACATCCAAGAAGTAAGATTTTCGGCCGCGTTCTCCGTTTTATATTGTCTGAAGGTTATGAAGGATACTGTGGATCCGTTAGTCCTCAACGCGATGACATGGACAGCTGATCCCTGCGCGCGCATTTAAAACTTCTCACCTGACAAGCGCGGGCACGTCAAGTTCTGTGTCTGGACTGTTAATTTACTCATGAGTGATTCACACTGCATGTGTGCCTGATAGGAAATGTATCATGCCAGTCATAAAGACGTGTTTGATTAAATGCACCAGAACAATTAAACCCATTGTTCATGGATGCTTCATATTATTTAGATCAGAGTGTGCACTATGATAAGCTTGAGGCTACGCGTAATAGTAATAGATCAATAGTAGGCCTATTCTCATTAATAGTCTTACACAAAATAACTGGCAGAAGAAGATACAAATTAGATTTTTAAAATGAGATCAAATTAATATATATATATATATATAAATAAATTTTTCAAACATGTTAGACAAAAAAAATACACCCATTCCACATTCCATGACTGAATTAACAGAAAAAAGTAAAAACAATAAATAAATAAATCCTTGTAATATTAACAGAGTGCAGGATACATTTCAATATTTTGTTAACACAGGTAAGTATTCACAAAAAAAAAAGCCTGTTTAAATCATTTCCATGTATTTTTATTTTATTATAGGCTATTTGAATAAAAAAAATGTCATGACTTTAAAGTGTTAAGTATAAAGTACTGAAACAGTTAAATATCTGTCAATAACCAGAACCACAAATAATGATAATAATATCAATATCAATAATAATTGAATTAACAACAATAGTCATTTTTATTATTATTATTATTATATGAGTTCTTATCACAGCAAGAGAATGATGGCAAAGAGAACCACACCCAACTGAAGACCATACCAGCAAACCAAAGCCATAGAAATGAAGCAATTCCAAACTGTCTGAGATTGCAGTTTTTTCTTTACCACACAATCATCTACAGGCATATTTATGAAGAATAACTGATCCACATCAAGATAGCAATACATGTTAGGGCATATCTACTGAAAAACTTTCAATAAATCGAGTGAACCTAAAGAACACACTACATGCCTAGAATGTACCTCGTTTATTGTGAGCTGTATCTTATTTATTCAGTGTTTGTGGTTTACAAATTATATAACATCTGTACTGGCACTAAATCACTATAGTGTTAAACTGGGTACATGGATAATGACTTACTACAGCATTAATTCAGATGCCATTTGGCATCTTTTTAGTTCTTAAAAATTAGTAGCAAAGAAAAAAAACATTACGCATTTGACTGTTGCTTAGATATCAAGACTACAGCTGTCATCAAAATACCGGCACAGACTGAACCGCACTGGCAGAGCAGCCAAATACACTGCGCTCATGAAAAATCCAAGGCCCCAGGGCAGTGAATTTCTGACTACGCCCTGTCATGAAGGAAAGAAGCTGGGCTGAGTCAGAGGTGTCTCAGCTACGCATTACCAAAACACACCCAAACATCCAAAGCCACACATCTTCATCTTCCACACCTTGTTCCTTACACAGACGCAGAGAGCCCCACCTAAAGCTCTCCAGGTAAACATGCCCATACCCTTCCCCTCCGGCCGCTCAGAACCACATGTGCAGTGTGAAGCACACCCTGTCTGCCACTCGCAGGATGCTGCCAGCACCACACCCGTACACACACACACACACAGTGACAGGACACGATAAAAAACTTCTCATAAACCTGCTAGTTATTACACCAAGAAAATACAGCAGATTTCATTTAATGTCTTTCAATAGGTTATTTACTGATTGACTGATTGGGAGAATATGCAAAATATATGAATCTCATTACATTAATATATGATGTCATCTATTTAAAATATAATAAAGTTAGTAAACATGCATTAATGTCACTAAATTAAAATAAAGCCTGAATCTGTTTTAAAAACGTATACATGTTATTGCATTACGCATTGCATATATGTATATTGTGGCATCTATTTAAAATATAATAAAGTAAATACTGTAAGCATGCATAACTGTAATTATATTTATTATTTTATATATTATATTATTTTATATTATGCAAAGAAAAATACAACACACTCTTTTAATACAAAATAGTTCACAAAGAAGGTTTGTTAGATTTGAAATGTAATAATAAAATTCATTCATTCATTCATTAAAACAAAAATATTAGTTTTGATGTTTTGTTATCTAATCAGAAACATTAATGTGCCATAATTGTCCCAATTCTTTTTAGATAATTGTCTGCATTTGCAACAAGTCAATTATTTAGTAATAAAGATTTAAACTCAGTTGAATGACCATACAGATTAGAATAAACTTGATTTGAACTGATTCAAGGATTTGACTCTGCAGTTCACATGAATCCAGTCATCAGTCTGCTGGACTATGAGAAAAACCTTCTTTATTTCTTTTTTTAGAGTCATGACTGCCAACATATTAAAGAGAGCCCCTTATGTTGAAGATGTAAATGACTTTTGGAAACTCTTTTAAGGCCAAAACAGGCACAATGCTCTTCATTATGTGTCGACTTCACATTTTGTACTTTCAGGCTTGTGGAGGAGAAAAACACATTTAATCAAATTTAATCGGATATGAAATGCAACCGCATATGATGAAGGCGGCTGAGTCACGCCGAAGTCTTACCAAATGTATTTAGGAACGATATTGCTAATAGTGCTGAATTTGTGTCAGATGAGTGAATCTGTATCACTGACCAGCTAGATTTGGTAATGAGTCTGTGTCATTTCCTGCACATCAGTAAAGACACACACAATACCCTTTACAGCACCACTATTATGATATGAATATGGCTTAAATACTGTACACTGTGGATTTAAAATCTTACAAATATTTTTGACTAAATGCCTACATATGTTTGGAGATGTATATAAGGTTTAATTAATGTACTGTATAGAGTCTTCAAACAGGGTCCAGGGATTCATAGATGACCACATGAGGGTGCTAGAAAACTGTAGAAAAACCTAGAAAAAAGGTTTTATAAAATGTATTTTTGAGAGTCACTGAAGTCAACTCTATATACACTACTGTTCAAAAGTTTGTGGTCAGTGAGATTTGTTCAGGTTTTTGAAGGAAGTCTCTTATGCCCATCAAGGCAGCATTATTTGTTTTAATCAAAAATGTACAATTTTAAATAATGGGTTTCCCTCAATAAACTCCTAATTTGCTTCTTTCGGGTGAAGGGATCTAGAACATAGTTGACAGATAAAAGCTGGAATGTGTCCTGTGGTGTGACAGTGAAGAAAACGTAATTAATAAACTTTTATAATGTTAATACACCAACCTATTAAACCTATTATACCTCCTACATCCTCCTCCACGTCTCCTGGTTGCCCCTCCATGCTCTGGACACTACGCTGACAGACACAGCTCACATTGATGTGCCGTCCTGGATGAGCTGCACTACCTGAGCCACTTGTGTGTGTGCAGACTCTGTCTCATGCTATCACTAGAGTAATAGCACCACCAGCATTCAAAAGTGAGCAAAACATCAGATAGATAGCATAGGAACTGAGAAGTGGTCTGTGCTAATTGTCTATAATGTCCACCTGTTGTCTATTCCTTTTGCACAACAGCATCTGAAATTGATTGTCCATCAGTGTTGCTTCCTAATTGAGCAGTTCGATTTCAAGAAAGTGTGACTGACTTGGAGTTACACTGTGTTGTTCAAGCGTTCCCTTCATTTTTTTGATTAGTGTATATATGCCCCAGGGAAAGCGATAATTCATCAGATGTGTATGGAATGTGAGTGTCTGCCAAATGCATTAATAAAAAAAAAATTGTACAGTTTAAAATGTTTACTTTAGAAAAAAGCTTCCTTGAATTACCATAATATTTGGGGATCCTTAACTTTTAAAACTTCGGAAACCTGCTGTTCTGAGGCACTCAGTCACACACACAGTAACACAAAACAACAGACAAGGAAGCAGACCGACACGGTGGCGAGTCCTGTAATAACCACTGTTTATTATTCAAATGTTACGATTGAATTTACAGGCAAAGGGGTAACAAGCAGAGGTGTGTCAGGTCCTTTGGGTGTGTGTTTGTGAATGCCTTGAATAAAACAGAAGGAAGGGAGTCTTTAAAAACCATTACACTCTCTAGAACCAAAGGACCACATAAAGACTGTGCAGCAAACACATACTCTAACTGCAGAACAACAGATCACAAATACTTGATACTTTATAAATTAAAAATACTGTTTTATACATAAACGTGTACGTGTTGCACTTATGTCCACAGTGGTAGAGAGGGGAGGTCTATATCTAAACTACTGCTTTATAGTGGCACTTTCCACAATTTGTATTTCTCTCAATATGCAGTTGAGGAACCGCTTAATTTAGCAAACCTGTCAGAGTAAGACTAACTGAAGAAACTGCGGATGCGCTTTTAGGCACTAAAAAAAGATGGTTAACTGGCAACATGTGATTAAGCTTACCATCTCAAGTAAAGCAAATCATTCCGATAAATATGAAATATTAGAGACATGTGGATCATGTGTGGGGGGTGTGCAAGTTAAAGGGTCAAGGCAATACGCATCACCATCCGCAGAAAATTAACCACAAATAAAATGAATGATAGAGCTATGATGCAACACTGAGCCATGTATACAGGCAAGCGTATTATACCACAGAACATATTATATATATTATATATATATTATGCAGACGTTTTGGCTGATTTTTTTATTTTTTCTCACAAATGAACCAATGAGGTGGCTGGTTGGGTCTTGGGTTTAAAAATCAGCCGTTCCTGAATCATTTAAGCATATTTACACAAATAACAGTTCCTCAACTCTATATTATAATAAAAAAGAAGAAGAAAAAAAAAAACATTCACACAAAAATATAACATTTGAAATAATTATTAGCACCAGTGTATCAGATAAAAGTCTTGCTACGCCAATGTACAAAGTTGCATAGTGTTGAGTTTTGCTCATGTTAATGTGTTTTGCAGGACACCAGTAATAAGCAGCAGCGTCTGAAAAATCAAAACAAACACAAAACTGAAATGTCTGGCAACCATGAAAAGTATAAAGTCAGCTGAGCCATGCAGGGATTTCCTCAACTTTTAGTACTGAACTATTTATATACACGTGAACTGAAATACTGTATTTATGTGTTCGACTCGCTCTCTCTGTACCAAATCTAGCACGAGGGGGCGGAAGAAGATGCGCGTTACCAACAAATTACGATTCCTTCACTGTTAGCTTTGAGCAAATAGCGTTACCGATGATGATATACATTAGCTTAAGTAGCAAACTTCCTCAAACAAACGCCTTGGCTTCTGATTAGGTCGGAATTCTGATTCGGTTCTAAGTTTGAGAGGAAGAGCTGGAGGTGGTGCAGTCACGTGGGTTCAACTCGAGGCCTCTAACCGCTCACACACACACAAATACGTACACACACACACACACACTCACACACACACAAACACAGCCGTTACTTGGAGTTCTCTTCACGTAGCATTTCTGCATATCAAAAAATTCAAAGCTGCTTTTGTCTTCCGTTTGTAAAACATGATTTCGAAGAAACGTGTAGAAATACAAACAAACAATAACCTAATAAAAGGACATAAAATGCGAGTAAAAGATTTCAAAACAAAGCCTGTTTTGGTTGAGGGTGGAGGTCCGGTGTGGAAGAGCACAGGGAGTGTAAGGCAGATGGAGAGCTCAAGGACGCTCCAGAGACGGAGTGTTGAAGCAGCCTTCAGGCAGAGTGTTCTTGATGTCGTTGAGGTTAACGATGTCCGCTCGAATCTCTCGGATCTGACGGTCGTAGTCGCTGATCATGTCCTCCTGGCTCTTGGCGATGTCGTTCAGCTCCTTCAGCTTCCTGTCCAGGTCGCTTCCTGCCATCTTGTCCTTGGCTTCCTTTAGAGCGTTGTCGATTTGATTCAGCTTGCTCAGATCCACCTTATCGATGTTGCCTGGAAGAGGAAACATAACATTATCATCGATAACAACAGTGGTATGATCCAAAAATGTTCAAGCTAAACATTTGTATAGCTATATCCTTAAAACTACCTAATGCTTGTACTTAACTACCTAACTAATTATTAATAAGCAGCAAATAAGGGGTTTATTGAAGCATAAGTCGCAGTTAATAGCAAAAAATGGACCTTAAAATAAAGTGCTTATAATTTTTTTACATATAATTTAATTATATGATATTATATTATGATATATGATTGTCACACGACTCTCTGGAATGCTTGATTCTGATTGGTCAGTTGAGACAGGTTCCTTTTCAAATAATTCAAATAATAACCGCTCCAAAGTAGTAACGCATAGCCGGGACTACTTGCGTGTTTAAAATCCCTCCGCGGCAACAAAGATTATCGTTTGGCGCCATCTTGTGACAAACACTGAACAACCACATTAAAATACATCCATCGTTATATTTTCATATGTAGATGTTATACTTTTTTTTTTACTAACGTTTGAATGTTAGTCACGTGGTACTATATTGTTTCGCGGAAGGATGAAAATGTTAATTTAAAACAAATATGCCAATAAAATGTTTCAAATTCATATTCATGTCTAGTTTTTTTCCTTATGTGGCAAGTAGCCGTGTAATAAGTGGGATAATGTTCAGGCAGCCTGTAATTATCGTGAAATCACACTATCAGGGCTTATTTCTGCGATAACTACCGGCTGCCTCGACATTATCCCTTACTTATGATATAATATATCGTTTCAGGAATTAGCTTTTATTTGCATTTTTTATCTTTCTATTTAGCTTTAATTGTGTTGCAATTTTAGTTTCAATTTCTTTTTGTTTCGAAGTCAACATATATAGTTTTCCATCTAATATAATTCAATAACTGTAAACTATTTTTTTTATTTTCTCTTGATAAGCTATATCAAAACACTTTGATAACACAAAGCATCGCTGAATAAAAACTGAGGAAGAGAGGTGGGATCTTGCATGACACAGGAAATACACACAGCTAGCAGGATTACACTTTTTTTCCCCTTAAATTACCGGTTATTGTTTCTGTCATAAAAATGTAAATGTATTGATTAGAAACTAGCGAATCTTACCAAGCTGGTTTAATAATTCATTGATTGTGCTCAGCACTGTCCTGACAGCATTTTTGGCTTTTCTGGCATTGCCCTCAGCTTCTTTAGCGTTATCAGAAGCCTGTGAGGAAGAGCAAAGTCAACACAAAGTCAAAATATGACCATAAAACAAGCTGCACACAAATAGTCAAGGCCATAACCCACCATGGCTGCCATCATCATGTCGGCGTCCGCCTCAGCTTTCTTCTTCTCCAGCTCTTTCTCAGCCGTTGTGAGCTGGTCCATCATGTCATTCACCTCTCCGTCCAGTTTCATGGTGTCGTTAAAAGCTTTTTCGGCATCTGCCTTTGTCTTTGCCGAACCCTGATTAAAAACAAGCAAATCATATAAAGCAAGGTACTGTTTGATAACAATTTCATGGTTTTAAAACTGAAAATGTACCTTCTGCACATCATTAGCGATTTTCTCAGCTTCTTCTGCCTTGGCCTTGGCTTCTTTAGCATCATCAGCTGCGTTGCCTAAAGCTGCCTCGGCCCGTCGGGTCTTCTCATTGGCTTCATTGATTGTTGCATTGATTTCTGGGATTCGCTTCATGGCATCTTCAGCAGCAGTTTTGTTGTCATTCACTCTCTTGTCAAAGTCTAAATTTTAATAAATTTAAAAAAAACATATATATATATATAAAGTATTATGTAAGTATTAAGTAAAATGATATATTTTAATATTTATATCTTTATTCTCTAAAATATTTATCTATAATGCTAAAATAAAAAAAGAATGAAATCTAATAATAGATATTTTACTCAATGACCTCTGAGGTTGTTCAGTATGTCTTGGGCCTCTTGGAAAGTAGATTTTCCTTTTTTCGCCGCATCTTCAGCCAAAGCTTTTGCTGCATCTGCACGTGCCAACAGCTGATCAGCCGTCTGGAGAAAAACACAAAAAGGTTGAGTAAAAAAGGTAAACAAATCCGCCATATATTTCACATCTAGTCTAAAAATAATGCTATTTTTAAAATGCCAAGCTTTATCAAACATCTCTGTAAGTAACTCTGTGAGCAGGTTTCATAAGAACAATGTCTAAGTTCATGGTTGAGCTCTTTCATTAAGAGCATGACATTTAACTCAATCAGATTAGGATGAGACTACGGACTATGACCACTGCTATCACTTGTCTCTCATCAGTATCATTAAGTGGCTCCTGGGCCTCAAGGCATGTGCTTGACTCTACATGCTGCAACTACTGTATATATTCTCATTGTTAGATTTTTAAAAACTTAACTTCATATAACCAAGAGAGGCCAGAACAAGTACATTAAAAATCCAAACTCCTATGTACCTGTTGCTCCGTTTTTCCTTTTTCTAGTAGTTTGCGGACTTCTGTCTCTTTGCCCCTCAGGTCCTCTCTCAGATCATTGTACTCCTTCTCGGTCTTGTCTATCAGTTTGTCCAAGTCGGACGCCTCCTTCTTTATCTTATTGGCTTCATCCTGAGGGAAATTCAAGAGATAGGATTACAGATGCGTCCTAGCTGATTGAGTAAGAATTATAATACGTTCTGAAATCAGCACCTCTAATGTTTTGGTGTCGATTGGGGGCAAGCTTGTGAGGTTAGCGTAGATCTTCAGAGCTTTGTTTCCTGCCTCTTCTGCTTCGTCGTGTACTTTAACAGCCTGTTTCTCCAGGTTATTGGCCAGATTCTTTGCTTCAACATATCTTAGCACATTTCAACAGCATTTTAGACCATATGCATTTGAAATACTTTCTTAAAATCGGGATATTTACAAGTCGCATAAAAAGCGGTGTCCTAAACATACTTCCTGTTGAGTTCATCAATGTCGCTGCTGGTTTTGTTCTCGCCGTCGAGGGCCTTCTTTAGCATATTATAGGCTTTAGTTGATGTATCATTGGCGTCCTTGGCGATCTTCTCAATCTGATCTGCATCTGCTTTATGTCTGTGTAAAGAACCGCAGACAAATGTTAAATAAAACTGTACTAGGTGGTACGAAAAATCTATTTTAACACAGCATTCAATATTGTAACTCACTTTTCGGACAGTTTGCGAGCTTCCTCTGCCAGAAGTGTCATATTGTTTGGATCTCCAGAGGTGGTGGGTATTTTAATGTCCTATGGGAACAGACAAAATAAAGAAATATTGGCAACTAAGAGACATTTTGATGGACTCCACTACCATTAGCTGAGGGTATATGTAGAACATTACGGCATGCTCTTTGGCAGTGTAGCAGAAACCTCACCACTTTACTGATGGCCTCCTTGGCTTTGTCCAGCTCCTCTCTAGCAGTGCTGATCAGGTTCTCTGCGTCACGGACTCTGTTACGTGCTCGATCTGCCTGAGTTCCTGTGTTGTCCACAGTGTTCTTGATGTTCTGCAGTCGGTTCCACTGGTTGTTCAGAGTCTTGTTGATGTTGTTTAGACGGTCCAAAAGGCCTTTATCCACTTCTGTATAGAAGATAAAAGAATAATGATGATGAAAAGTAAAATGCATCTGCTCCACTATTAAGTGAAAATATAATGAATTAAAAACATCCGATATTGACGGACAATACCTTTGCTAGCCTGAGCCTCTTGCAGCAAGTCCATAATAGTTTTCTCTGCCTCCTTCAGTCTGTCCTCAAAGGCCTTGTCACTCACTGTATTCTCCGTGTTGTCCAGATTATCAATCAAATTCTGTAGGTCATGAAGCTTCTGTCTCTGCTGGTTAACCTGCGTAGAAAAAACCCCCCTGAGGTATTAGAAGTTGTCTGTTCTGTTGTAAAACAAAGTGCTGTATTCATAAGATGACCTCTTACCTTGTCTCTGACCAGGCTGTAACAGTTGGGACACTGCTGGCATCCTGGTGTGGAGCGGTTGTAGAAGTAGTTCTCCTCACACATGTCACAGCGAGCTCCCACAAAGCCTGGGAGACAATGACAACGGCCGTCTTCTTTGCACTGAGCAGACTCTGAGCCTTCTGGGTCACAGTCACAAGCTGCAAGAACAGACTAATGGTAAACGGAACAAATCCAAACGAATAAAGCAATTCTGTATTTAGTGCTGATAAAGCAAAAGAACAGGACAACATACGTTTGCAACCCGAATAACTGAATCCAAAGAAGTTGACCTCACAGCGCTCGCAGTATTGACCTGTGACCCCAGGACGACACTCGCATTGGCCGCTAACGATATCGCAATGGCCGTTTGGGGAGCCAATAGCGTTGCAGTTGCATCTGGGGAAACAAATGTAAAGTAAAAAAAAAAAAAACAGATCAAATGAGCTTTCTTTCTTTTGGTAAAACTATATCACTAGAGTGGCAGAGACAAATAATTTAAATACCGTGCACAGCCCTTTTCACTCTGTAGGTTGTAGAAACCGAAATCACAAGCACTGCAGTCTCTTTTAATGACTTGGGGACGACACTGGCACTGACCCGTCACCTGGGAGCAAGTCGTCTTTCTGTCCACCGTCCCGTATGGAGAGCATGAGCATGCTGCAGAGGTGGACACATAAATGTTTACAACGATAAAAACTCATATTAAACATTTTAAAATGACAACAATATTCCACAATATCAGTTGTTAATGTGGTTTTTTTATATATGCAATTTTCTTCTTTAAAATTATTATTATTTTTTAAATAAATGTATTATTGCTAAAAATACAGTAATACTGCTCAATACTATAAAATATTATTGCATAAAAATGTACTGTTTTTATTATATATATTTTTTTTAAATATGTATTTTTTATTTTTGTACATATATCCTTTTTTTAAATAAATAATGTAATTATTAAAAATGCAATTTATTCATGTTATGGCAGAGCTGATCAACCATTGCATCCTGATCCTTCAGAATTCAAAGCTTATTTGCTGCTCAAGAAACATTGTTACTGTTACAATTGTTATTATTATCTATGCTTAATATTTTAGTGGAAACTGTCATATTTTTTCTGGATTTGATTACTTCAAAATAATCAACATTTATTTTAAAATTATTTGTAACACATTAATGGTCTTCAAAGCCAACTAGAAGAATTTAAAGCATTCCATGCATAATTAAAAGTATCAATTTCTTTTTGAATGAACTTACATATGAATAGTAATATTTTTAGTTTGTTTAACTTACGTTTGCATTTGTCAGCTACATTTGCGGCACGTGCATCACCATAGAAGCCCTCTTTGCAACGGTCACAGAAGACGCCGGCGGTGTTGTAAATGCACTTGAGGCACTCGCCTGACTCTCGGTTACAGTTGCCCACAGCATTAGGGTCAATGTTGTTATTACAGCTGCAGGCACGGCATGCTCTGACTGGACCATTTTCACCAAGAGGGTCCCCGAAGAAGCCATCATCACATAGCTCACACCTCTTACCTAGAGACAGTAAAAGTTGAGGATGATCATGTGTTGTATTAGTTACTATATCGAATCTTCAAACTGACAGAATGCTCCGAGCCTGTACCTGTGGTTCCAGTTGGGCAGTTTGTACAGACCACCTCTTTGGTCCTGGGCACCATGGCACACGTGGCACCTGCGGGACAGGGACAGGGCTCACAGTCTGAAGATGAGCCGACCGTGGAGTCACCATAGAACCCGTCTTTACACCTCTCGCAGCTCATGCCGGCGGTGTTGTGCTGGCAGTTACACATTCCTGCAATTACGAGACAAAGTTGCCATGTAATACAACATATCACCACAAGATGGCAACATATATAAACACAAAGGCAAAAGTCGCACTACTACTCTTGACTACTAGTCTAATATGTACACAGTGAATTTTGTGCAAGCAAAAATCCCAAAACAAGTACTTTTACAACTCCTAAAATCCTGAAATGTAAGCAAATGACCTCTCGTAATGCCCGCATCCAAATAAAAAATACTGAAATCATTATCTAGTCTACTGAGAGCAGATAAGTGAATGATATATCAACACTATGGCAATGCAATACAAGAAAGTCAGTTGTGATGACAAACCTGTCACAGGGTCGCAAGTGTCACTGTGTCCATTGCAGTTGCAGGGCTCACAACTGCTAAAGCGGCCCAGCTCAGGTTGGCTCCTCCTATATCCCAAATCGCACCGCTCACAGTGCTGTCCCAAGTAACCCTGAGGACATGTACACTTCTCAACCCAACGAGCTGGAGTTCCAGGGCCACGACGGGCAGTCACGAGAGACACGTTGTCTAAATAACCAGCACCTACAGCACAAGATGTTATTAAGTATCAGTTAAAATTACCATACCAAACTCAAGGTCATCTTCCTGTTGTCTTTATAAAGTGTCTAATAAAAGAAAGCTCTGCTTCAGTGAATTAGCAGACATACTTCTTGCACTGTAGGTTCCACGAATCATAATCGAAGTCAGATTATTCAGAAGTTTCTGGAAGTCGCTGTGTTTCATGGTGGGTCTCCAAGGATAGTCAGTCGTGTCATGGAGTCTAAATAACAAGTGATATTTAACTTTTCAAGTACATCAGATACATCAGGGCAACACATGTAATGTGGCTGTATTCTGATTTATTTGATTTTTATGAATAATTGAATGCATGTCGTTTACAACATGAACTATATATTAACTATATACTATAAATTACGTTTTATATATATATGTAAATCATAATTTAAAAAAATCTTGATTTATTTGATTTCAGCAATTCTCAGCCTGTTTTAACAAAGCAACTC
>JAUMHR010033752.1:21609-33414 GCA_032361145.1 Enteromius fasciolatus
TAAAAAGGCCAGACACGGATGTGATATTTTTGTTTTTAATTTTTTGCAATAGTTATTACAGAGGTTTTAGCAGGGAGTTCTCTGTTCTGTGTGCAGATGTCTAAAGAAAATAAATCCTCAGGCCTCTAATCTAAACCAAACCGGCTGGAGTCACGCCGGGAAGAGGATCATGGGAAGAGAAAAACACCAGTGTGACGTTTAGCATGTAAACGTCATGTAGAATGATGTCGCGCAGTACTCGCAGTTGAACTTTGCCTGTTTGCGGCCGCATGCTGGGAGTGCCAAAGACAGCAATCTTAGAAACCAGGGAAAACTTGAGTCAGACCAAGACTTTAGTCCTTTCTAAAAACTTCCTAAGCATTTCCTCTGGTTTCAATATAAACTGTGCGGGGCGGACAAAATGACACGGGAGGTCAAAGTGGGGCCAGGCAACCCTGTAACAACGGTGAACATTTTCAGTTCACTGAACTCCTTCTGGAACTGAGGAGGAAATGTCCTTCTGACACCTTATCCATAGCTGACAGTCGTGATTCAGAGCATGTTCCTGTTTGGGAAGAGAGCCAAAGACAGCACAGTTCTCTTCCCCTAGAGAAACATGTTACATAAACACGCTGAAATGTGAGGATAATCAATAATATCAGATTTCTCTTCCACAAAGCTATAATTTTAAGTATGGGCAGTGTGATCAAAAACTTCAATCAAGGTGTCAAAATTATTTTTCAAAGCATATGATAAGTGCTACATATTTACATATACTATTTAAATATTATTTCCATTTCTAAAAGATATTAAAGCACTACAAGCGTCCATCATCTTTTTTTTTTTACTTTATATTTGGACAAACTGCATAAATAAATCTGTCATCAGAGCAAAATCAGCTTCACCTCATGTAACGTGATTAGCAAGACTAAAATTATAAAACAGATTACTTCTAGAGTCTGAATATAGTGTTTAAAATCTTTACACTACTTATAAAGGCCTATTTTGAGCTTGACCGTTATAGTCACCGCCAGCTTTCATTGTGTGGAAAACAGCAAACAGGACTCCTATTGTGTTTTGTGGCAAACTTACATCATGTGTTTTAAGCAAAACAATGATGACAGGATTTTTACATCTGAGTGCACTTAGACTTTAACCCTTTTCAGCCCCCAAGAAACGTGATACGACAAAATCTAACCATCAGCACTGCTTGGAAACAAAAGAGCGAACATATAAACTTAACGGCTAATTATCAACTAATGATATTAATGACAGATGATGAGTGAAGCCAGTTTGTTGTGGATCATTTTCAAAGTTCACAAACAAACTGGTCATCTTCACTCAACACGCACTTCTATAAAAGACCCAGCATGACAGTCACATAAACCCACCGAAACAGATCCATTCCTATAAAAAGAGTTTAGGCCTTTGGTATTATTAGCTTTACGCCACATGAGATGTCTGATATGGAAGTATCTGGCGACAGGGCTAAAATTGTACATTTGGTAAAGGTAACATTACATTCGAAAAACAACACTGCAATAAATATATAAACAAAAATGTAAAAAACAAATAATTGCCATAATAACATAATAATTTTATAATAAAATAATTTTGTTAAACGCAAAGTCCTACAAGAATATAAAACTCTACCTATATTACTTTTTTTGTTGTAAATCAGAAACCGCATGGAGCGACTTTAATTATCCACATATGACAGCAGCACACAGTGGAAAAAAAGCTTATAATTAAATAATTCAAGGTGACACAAATCCAAGAACAATCCAAGTGTCCTAGCTCTTGCACGTTACCCATCACATGTACACGCAGTCTTTTCCAGCTGTGCGTGTGCACTGCCAAGCACTATCAGAAAAGGGTGGGAAATCTGGGGGTGTCACCTAGTGACATGTTGCAACTGTTGGCTATGCTGAGCGAGCACCTGGACAGCGCACCACGGGTCTCACGAACACACAGCAGCCAGCCTGCCTGCTTCCATGCATGAATTCAGCCATCCATTTTCTGCTGTCCACCCACACCTCCTCATATCTCACACGCTTAAGCTCTTTTTGCCTCCCTGTAACCACGGCAGCATCTTGTTTTTGGCTCGGCATGCAGACCGCTTTCTCTGCCTGACAACAAACTCCACAGTCAGCACACGGAAGAACTGACTCCGCTCACATTGGGTTGAGAGTCTGTCTCTTATTTAGCTAATTAGTCTGAAAAATGTTTTTTCCTGTGGTTGTGGTCTGGGGAAATATATCAAGTTCTGGTGAAATGAAACAATGTAACAGTAGGATTTCTGCGGTGTGTAACGTGCAGAAACGCGTCGTAAATAACAAAATTGATGCTTTATGAAGCAACTTCTGTGAAGTTGGCACCCATAAAAATTAATTAATCAAAACTATGCCAGTCGCTTGTGCCGCAAAAATTGTTTGTGCTCGTTTGGTGTTTGAGATATGAAACATTTTTGACCGTGTGATGTCACTCTATACTTTACGGTGATATTTCGCAAATACTATATCTCTCACATGCAAATGCTTCTAAGGTATGAGCTTTCTGTTTGAGGCTTTGGAACGTTGCTCAAACCGGCCCAAAAACTCTTGGAAAAGCAACTTGGCTGCAATCGTACATTACTACACAATCTCACATCTGGAAACAGATTCCCACCAACAACTTTGTTATGTTTGAGACTGTGCTGTGTAAACGCTTTTCATGAGTGAGTTACAGCAGTCAAGGGAAGGTGAGTGAGAACCCAAAAAGAGACGGACGCAGAAGACGTGTTTACCTGCAGTACTGGGCTGTTGTCGAAGTTGTATGCGCTGGGACGGCCCTCGAGGGTGGAGAAGGCCACGTTTCCTCCGGTGAGCGGTGAGATGTCGCTAAACTCATCTGTACACAGAGCCTGCTGCTCGTCCTCACCAGTGCGGATGAAGCCACGGTTGGTCTTGCTGTAGGTCTTCTCGCAGGAGCCACTGTAGTACTGGTAGGGAGTCCAGGGCCCGTCTTCTCTAGTGCGCTTGTAGATGGTGAAGCTCTCAGGGCGGCTGGTGTGAAACTTCAGACGCACATAGGTGATGTCGAAAGACTTGCCTAGAAGAAGAGAAATGGCAATATTAAGCCCTGCAGTTTATTTCCTTAAAACACACTAAAATGTGTCGCTATATAGTAATGAACCATGAATGTACGGAACATTACCAGTCCTAATATTTAAACAGGAAATGCAAACAATTTGAAATAGTTGGGCTCAAAATGCATGGGAAAGTCACAGATAAGCATATCCTCGCACGGTGAAGATACGTAGAATATATTTAGTTAAACAGAGGTGAGATTAGTGAGATGCACTCTTAAATGTACAGGGACTGCAAGGCAGATATCACACAGATACACTGGTAGTAGTGTCTGCAAGCTAAAGGTAGAACATAGTTCAGATAAAGCAAAAGATTACTGGATACCATACGCTCTTTTCTAAACAATCTGTGCTTCCGTACGAACCACTAGCAGATTTGGATTCAAGGACTGGATAAGACACTAAGTCAGCACCACAGGTGTCAAACATGCACATTCTCTGAAAGAATGGCAGAATCAAGGTTAAGCAGACAAGCCTGATATTACAAACAGCTGGCATAACGCCATGCAAACATAACCTTGTTTCACTCCAAATGCCTCAGAGCTCCTTCCTGTCCGATAAGATCGGCAAATCCATGCCCTCAGATTTCCATTGTTCTGCTAATTTTTTCCCTCTAGCTGCTGAAATATTTAGAACCATAACCACTTTAGAAATTAGAGGGGGACACCAAATTTTTAAATGATTGGAGACACAATTGTGTTTTTTTTTTTAAAGTATAAAGTAATAAATAAAAAGGTATGACCTGAATACACCATTTCTATGATGCGCATGTATTTAGTTTTTTTTCCTGATTAGTTTGGGTTATACATATAAGGTGGTGTTTAATATAAAGGCCTAATATAATTCATTTATTGGCTATTTCTATGAAAAATAAAGGTGTGTATTCAAAACGTATTCAATGGTTAATCTACATACCTTAAATTAGTTTTATACTTTCTATATCATTTCTATACTTTTTTTAAACACTGCTGCAAATGTAATCATTTTATAATCAACCAGACTGAAATCCTTCTTTTCACTATTTAACACATTACACGCAATAAAACATTACCTTGCAAAAAGACTACAAGAGCATAATCTCACTTTTTTTTTTTTTCGCAATACAAGAAGCTTCGTTTCTTGTGCTGGTCTGGATGTCAGCAGCTCTGTAAGGTCTTCCAGCAATTATACGGAGCGTGTAAAAACATATTTTTGCATGTCTGAGCAAGCTATGTGTGTTTGGAAGAGACTGCAACCAGGGGCCAAATGGAAATGGTATGGAGAGACATCATTTATTTAGTGTGAAGAAAACGACACCATCTTTCAACAAGGCCATGGGGGGGACCAATGTTTGCTTTAGCAAAGAATTTGCTCTCCAAACAAATCCACAAAAACTAGGGACAGCCGTGTGTTAAGTAAATACACAGAGTGATTGCATCAAAAAGTTAAACTGCAGCTAAAGCAGGGACTGATTTAACGCAATGACAAAGAGATACCTTGCAGCAGTCTCTGAGGGCATTATGGCTGTTAACATGAAAATGAACTTGCTGACTTTTAGGAGCCCCCGGCACACATCATGCTGTCAAGGTCAAAGTTCAACAGAAGTGAGAGAGATTTTTACAATAGGGCGTGAGCTTTACGCTTTTCTGTCAGTCAATGAGGTAAAAATGCCTCGCGTAGTGCTGAACAAAAGAGTCAAAGGTGAATCAAAGATTTCAAAGGATCAATCAGCACAAACTGTCATGCTCCAAAAAGTATTTTTAAAACCCCCCCAGAGAACTACTTCATAGGACTTATTTTACATAAGCTATTGTGAGGTAATCTGAAACCTCTTTCTCAGAATGTAATCTTCATAACTCCTGAAACAGAAACTAAACAGCAAACACAAAAGCAATCTTCCAGGTCTGCAATAATCCCTGGCCTGTGGTAAAAAAAGCAAAACACAAACATCAAAACAAGATGCCTTTTGCCCACATGTTGTTCCAAACCTGTAAGACCTTTTCTTTTGTAGAACACAGAAGAAGCTAAATATATCTTTTTTTCGTACATACAGTCCATTGACCTCCATTGTTTGAGCATATGCACAACATTGTGCTCTACACAACTAGGTTGGGAAAGATATGGGGGTACGGAAATGAAAGATTTTTAATGTTTGAGTAATCCATCATTTTAAGTGACCAGAAGCGACAAAACAAGACTGTACTGACCTTTGCAAAAGAGTGAAAATGATGACGGTCACGCTTGTGAAATAAGCAAGCAAGTCAAAGCTATTTCCCAGCAACACTTTTATCCAATACTTGCCCTTAAACCTTATAGGGCTTTCAAATTATACTCCACTCTTGGCAGACAACTTACTCTCTTACTCACAACCCTCTTGCAGATGTTTTCTAGCCATTATTTTACTTGATCATATCATAATTCACTGCAAGGAAACAAAGACTGGAGAACCAATGGGCTTAAATAGAATTGATTTCCCAATTTAAGTCCTGCTCTGAAGACTGGAACAACCCGAGGCTTCCACATATGGCCCTGCTACGCTACGGATCCAACAACAGCAGGATGACTTCTAAACCCAATACTCAAACAATGCAATGCCTTAAAGCGTTAACTTTTGAGTCGTACATGTTCTGCGCTGACTGTGCTGGCGTCGTGGCGAACAGTGCCATCATTGATGCCTCACCTCTGAAGTGTCCCTGGCATTCTCGCAAAACAAGACGAACCAAATCTTTTGGCAAAGCCATGAAGAATTGAGCCAGAAGCTGGCTGAGCAGAAAACAAAAAAGCTCCTTCACGTAACCAATGGGCTTCAGGAGGACAGACAAAGAGCACTTGAGCACTGACTCGTAGTGCTCACTGGAGCAGTGCTGGAGCTCAAAGGCATGACTGAAGCCAGGGCACACATGAAGAGGAAAGGGTCAGGCCCTGTGGGGGATGTCACACTGGATGGTCTTTGAACTTACACTTGATGACATCTCATCTTTGTCACCAAGCCATTGGAGACTGAGAGGGTGTGATGTCAGGGTCTACATACTGTTTCAAACATCTCCAAACAATGTTGGAAAGATAATAAGAATAAAATAAATTACATTTATAATGATATCACTGCAGGAAAAGTGATAAGAGGTGGTTTTAATAAAAAAAAACAAATGCATTAAGAAATGCAATAAAAAAAAAAAAGGAAACCTGATGTTCTCTTGATCCCAAAAATATTGCACATCCTTTGGGCGATTAATCATTTCCTTTGGGTCAACAAAGCAGACATTACACAGACCTAAACCATCATCGACTGCAGCTGTGAGGGAAGTAGCCACAGGTGTCCCCTGAAGCTGAGAAAAATTGCAATGAGCAATAGGAGCCTCTTTCTCAGAGTATGCTCCAGCTGGTACACATGCTAGGACGGAGAACATACTAGAACATTTAAAACAAATGAACTTCATCAGACTATTTCTGAACGTAAGAGAATTTGTGGATATAAACTTTATTCAGTGCTCATCGTTTACTGCTATTGTGTGATTGTTGGTTTTATTTGATAATCCTCATGGGAAAAAGTCACTCTCTGCTCATGAACTCAAACTCGACCGATGTATTGAGGTCTAATCCAGGAGTTAAAAAGCTTTTCACAAACCCAACTTAATTAGGCTTATATGGAGGCAAATTAAATGGCTCTTTTATCTTCACACATTAATGGGAAATTCCTCTGTGCCTAATCACTTATTCATTACTGCAGCCACTGAATGCAGATATTAAGTGGACTTTAATCCATAAATACAGTGGGGTCTAAAAGTCTGCTATTCCTAGTGAACTTCTTTTTTTTTTAAATTAATGTACTACAATGTTTAAATACATTTTGTAACATTTGCATTTGGTTATTTGATTGATTACCTAAATATTTTACTTCTGGAATACATCGAAAACTATTTTCCACCTTAAAACCTATATAATACATAAAAAAAAAGAAAATCTTAGGGCTGGGCGATTTGGCCTAAAATTAAAATCTTGATTAATTGAACATTTTAACTCGATTACGATTAATGAACGATTATTTTATTTTTAATTTTTTTGCCTTCATAGTTCACTGACAAATCTTGTACAGTAAATATGCTCACATATTACAAGCCCCTCCCATGACGTGAATTTGCGTTTGCTGTGAAGCGAATTTCACACGTGAATGAAGCAAGTAAACTTAAAATGGTTAAAGCGTCCAACTATGCGTGAATAGCGTGCAAGTCGCGTCTGTTGTGCACGTAGGGTAACGTAACGGAGCGGGTCACGTGACTCCACACGCGGTATTGTTTTTAAACTAAAAAAAAAATCGAAATAATCATCCTGGAAAAATTTGATCGATTATAGGTTCTGAATGTCGACTACGATTACTTTTCGATTAATTGCCCAGCCCTAGAAAATCTTATTTTCACAGTAGCTTTTTTCGTTTTGTTTGTTGTAGTTATTCAAGTTGAAATTAACTTGAAATTAACCCCCCCCTTTTTTTTTCTTTTAAGCTTCAGATATTTTTTATTTCAGATATTTTATATTACTTTAAATCCATGTAAATAATACAATACAAATGCTGCCCAAACTCAGCCCTTCAGGTTCAAGACCGCCCTGAACTGAAGAACAAGAGAAATTCCAAAACTTCTTCCAGAACAATCAGGGTATTGATGATAAAAACTGTGGGGCTCCCCATTGTGAGGCTGAATAGACATACATTTCCGTCCTGCTCAGATCAAACTGTCTCAGGCATATCCACAATCAAGATCTCCGCCAATATCAAGCACAGCTTTCAAGTTATCAGACAGGGACATTCAATTACACTTCCTCTGTCTTTCACAATCCGTCCTGTCCTAAGTCATACAGACACGTGCAGTCATACCTTCACCAAATGCATTTTTCCCCCCTTCTATATAGTGTCCTACCCAGCTGCAGCCTTGTGTAGCCCACCCACTCAGAAATCTCATTGGTCTAAAAGCTGGCTCTACACCTTTAATATCCCTGATTTTGCATTTAGTATGAAAAAAAGTACACATTGGGATTATGGGCATTGTTTAAGCTCACAATATCTTTAGATATAAGTCTTAGGTACTGATCCTTTGCTGTAAACAGACACATTAGGATGTAATTTAAGGATGTAAACCAGAACTGAGACTGTGACAAGGACAAGAGGAGTTATGAGGGGGGTGGTTAACAGTCTAAACTGATTGGAATGAGCTTCCGCACATAATGACACTAGTTTGGGAGGGGGTCAAGCAGACCAAAAGAGAGCGGGAACATCTGTAAAATAAATCAAAAGCAAAGCTAACAAATAGAATGCCAAAGAGAAGATAAAACACAGAAGATGGCATCCAAGACTTTAAAGAAGAGGCCAATTTGATGAATCCAGGAACGCAAGGTTCATTTTGGTTGAGCGAATACTGCTCTCATTAAAAAGTAGATAAGGAGTAACAATGAACAGTAAAGGAAAAATGCATTAATTCAATTTATATCATGATATCATGAAGCAAATCACATGATTTATGTTATAAGAAGTCATTGTTATGAAAAAACAAACTATGTTTCAGAATTCAAAATGTCATCCACATCAAAAGATCATGGGTTTGATTGTAAAATACTTTTCTGCCATTATAAAAGGGGGAGATGTAAATGGTAATGCATGGCATTACATTTAAAGCATGCTCTTTGAAGGAGGTGAGGAAGTTTGTGAAACACCACTGTGCGGTTCAGTGTGGCTTAACTGGTCATTATGAAAGATGAGAAAAGGGCTCAGGCAACACGCTGAGGCTTGTGTGTTAACCACAAAAACACAGGTCTTGCTAACCTACTATTCCATTCGATTCTATTTAGTACGATTTTTAAGAGAGTTCTATTCAGCAAAGACACATTCAATTAAATTGAAATTAATTGAAAATTGAATTAAAAACCCAAAAACGATTCATCAAAGAATTCAGAAAAATAATTAATAACTGACTTTAGCATTTAAAACGTTACTAAATTTTATGGGGCAGTTTCCCGAACAGGGTTTAAGACTAGTCACAGATTAAAATAAATGTTAAGAGCTGTCTGAACTGGAAAAAGCTTGGACTGAGATATCTTAAAATACTTTATTGTCATTGTTTGGTCTTAAAATGCTCACAGATAATGCATTTTTGTAAAACATGTTTCTAAAAATCCTTAAATGTCCTAAAATAGCAAAGGCTAAATTGCCTTAATCTAATCCCTATCCGGGAAACCGGCCCTAAATGTTTAACAATGTTTTCGGGTAAATACACTAAACAACACATTTTGTTTATTTTAATTTTGACCCCTCACAGCGTCAAAGCATTTCCGCTGTTACAACACTGCAATCCTCTCCCCTTCCGCATAAACAAACGTTGTTCTACATTCTGTCCTTCTAAAGTCCAAGCCGAATCGCATTCTTTATGGCTTAGACCTATGGCTTGAATTTAAACCAGCACCATAGACATATGTGCGCATTGTGCTTGTGAATCTATATATCAATATATTTCAGAATGAGTCCAACACTGAAACGTGAATGAAGAAAAGCAGCTGCTGTCCAAAGAGACAGCCATAAATCTACTTTAATCCGAGCGTGAGGAGAGACAGTGACCGAAGCCTTGAGACGGGAACACATCGGCCCTGAAAGAAAGACTAAATTCAGAAACCGAAGGGAAAAAAAAAAACCTAATGATGGAGGAGATACTCTACAACCTTGAGGTTTCACTCCCACTAGAGTTTTTCAATGGCTGCTTAGCAGTTCCTCCTTAAACAAGGTGGCCAGCTTTTGATTAGAGTGAGTGTAAAGAAAACACAAAAACCAAAACAATATCTTTGTTAGGAATGCCAGTCTAATGAAGAAGAGGGACTAGTTCTCATAGGACTTGTGCGTGCCTGCTTGGCAAGATGGAGGGCAAAAGATTTAGCCTTTAAAAGTGTCAAACGCATTTATTTGTCGCCGAAGGTAAATCCAAGTTTTATGGGGGAAATGACTAAACTGAAAAGCCTTTTGAAATGGAGAGGCCGTTGACAAGTCTCCTTTCTAAAGGAGGCGCTGCCAAGAGGCCCGGCTCTGAAAATCACATCACATTAACATGGTTAGTCTTGTTGGTATGCAACTGTCACATGGCCCCAATTAAATCCTCTTAAAACAAACACCAAATAACCCAGAATCACAAACTAAACACTAATGCGCAGGTCCCATTGTGTGTGTGTGGGGGGGTTCTGCCCATTCATAAGTTTCAAAGGTGAGATCCACATCTTTGCAATCAGGGATTCCATTCAGGATTGACATTCCTGGGTTAGGAAGGAAAAAAAAAAAAAAAAAAAAGGTGGAGCGCTTAGCCAAAGGCCATACTATGAATTCACACCTTTCAGCTTACCTTCAAGCCCTATTGGAGATGTTAGAGGTGATAAAGACCTACAACAATTGAGCTACAGCTCTGTTAAAACAAAAGAAAGATGCATTCATTCAACTAAGCAGTAAATGGAGTCTCGGGCCCCAGGCTGACTGGCTCGCAGGGGACGACAGTAATTCACAAAGCTGTTTTCAAGACGAAGACCAACTCCAAATAAGTGGCTGTGTTATCTAAACAACTCTGAAAGCTTTACTGTTGTGAGTTTACTGCTGAGTGAATGTTTTAATCATGGGTAAATTGATTATAAGCCATTCTTAAATGTCATGGTTGTGGTTGACATAGAGAGAAGTTTACGGTGCGGGAAAACCAAGCTCTGTTTTTGGCATCCCCAACAAGAACAAGAAATTGGATTTGAGTTATACACAGTATGTTTGGGCCTGCCTCTTTTAGTGTAGCTGAGGGAAAGCGTCGGTCAGTTCACAACAGTCCTCTGTAATTATGGAGATCCATTTCTCAATAGAGGACCATTACACAATATTCCTCTCAAATAACATCTGGAACTATTTCTGCAACCATATTCATATATTACTAAACACACACTCATACACAAATAATAAATAAACAAATCAAATTGCAATAATATTACGGTTATTTTCATTATTAATAAAATACTACTGCAACCACTGAAAATTATTTATTATGTACATTTATTTACTCTCTATATTTTTAAATGGCAGAAAATAATAATTTCATACATTACAGTATGAGAATTAGTGTAGATTATGCACTTTGTTGCCATGTAAATACCACAGTGAAAAACTAATTATGAATTTTGATGGATGATGGATGCTCTAATTACAGTTACAAATGACCTGCTTCTATCATCTGATCGTGGTTGTATCTTATTATTAATGCTATTGGATCTCAGCGCTGCGTTTGACACTATTGACCACAACTTCTCTTGAATAGACAAAAAAACCTCTATTGGAATTAGCATGGTTCAAATCATACTTATCTGACCGCTATCAGTTTGTAGCAGTGAATAAAGACGTATCATATCAATCACAAGTGCAGTATGGAGTACCTCAGGGCTCAGTACTAGAGCCATTACTTTTTACGCTCTACATGTTACCCTTGGGAGATATTATCAGGAGAAACAGTGTTAGCTTTCACTGTTACACTGATGATACTCAGCTCTATTTTTCTTAGGAATATAACGCATAGCTGAAATAAAAAATTGTATGACAGTAACTTCTTACTGTTAAATTCTGACAAAACAGAGGTGTTAATTATCGGCCCTTACTCTGGCTTACACATAACACACTGATACACATTTATTAATCAAATCCGTTAAAGGATTGTTAGGCTGCATTA
>JAUMHR010034656.1:0-12616 GCA_032361145.1 Enteromius fasciolatus
TGTGTTGGATGTTCAGGTGTATTGGGAGGGAGGCTCCACCCCCTAGGGTGTGTATAAGGGGAAACTGAGATAAACGGAGGCAGAGAGTGCTTCGCAGTTTGAAGTGCGGTTCTCTCTTAAGTCGGGGTGTGTATGGTGTGGGTTGTGGCAGACAACAGCCCGAATAAACACCCCTTCGTCCTTGTCTGAGAACGCTACAATATCTTGTGTCTTGCTGTTTTTTGAACAATAAAAATTTTGGCTAAAAGTGTGTTGTAACGCAAGCATTACTGAACATGTACAGAGTAAAATATTACTGAAACCTGATTAGTAATACCTTACACTACTGTGTTACAGCAAAAAGTAATTTATTACTGTAATGTATTACTTTTGTAACACGTTATTCCCAACACTGATACTGAACAATAAATGGTGAAATATTGTCTTTAGTGATTGCTGTTACCAACAATTCATAAAAGCAATCTTTTCCACATTTGTATTGAATTGTGTAATTCAAAAATAAATTAATTAATAAATTAAAGTACTTGTTTTACAACTTGAAACTCAGACTGTCGAGGATCAGTGTTGTGATTGTTTACTAAAACTATTAAACTCAGCATTTTAAGTGGGTCAAAAAATTTTATGAGGCAAAGAACGGGCATTATTTTGGTTTTATTAGTTTTGACTTAAAATCTTGAAAGTAATTTTGGGGAATTAAAATGAATCTGAAAGAAATATCAGATAAAAACCTAAACAGTTAAAAACACATTAAATGTAACAAATAAGTGAAAGTTCTTAAAATGACTAAATATAAACTAAAATAAAAAACAATTAAAGTGAAATATAATTATTTTTTATAAAAAAATGTAAACAAAATTATTAAAGCTGAAAAGGTAAAAATAAAAGCTCATTTAAAATATTAAGAATTAATATGATGTCTAGTTTTCTAGCACACTTGGAGTATTTTTAAATGCATTACTAACAGCAGCATTAATAGAGTGGTTTGAGGTTTGTTGTTTGTGCAGGTATCATCAGGTGTCAGCTCATGGAGGGACACATAGAGGACGCAGAACAGCAGCTGGAGTTCCTAGCAGAGATCCAGCAGTCCATTGGCAAATCAGGGGTGAGAAACCATTTCAACAAATTACTTTATCTTAAAAAAAGTCTAATGTGAGCTCTCTTGGAAAAAATGTTACACAGAGACTATATTTCCACAGAATTAAATGAAAAGATAAAGAAAAGCTATTTTGTAGAATAATGTCTATATCTGATCTGGTTTATTAATCCACTTATATTGTGTTTACCCACCGAGTCAACCACAGTGCGTAGCAGAGCCTGTTTACTTTAACCGAGACTCTCGTCTGCGTGCTTTAGCACTCACTTAAAACAAACACACACATCTGCTTAGCGAAAAGCAGCTGTCACATTGTGTTTGTAGACGAACAGATGCATAACAAAAACTACGCTTCTTTCTTTAGTATCTTGAGCTTTGGCCTGAGGACTTAAACTGTACAGCATTCATTAGCACATGACATGGTCACGAAAAAACTGAATCATCTTTGCTTTGTGTGTGTGTGTGTGTGTTTATGTGTGTTAGGAGCTGTTGTATCTGCGGGCGCTGCTGGCTGTGAAAAAGCGTCGCCCCCCAGACGAGGCGACCAATCTGTTAAACGACACGGTGGACACACACTTTTCCGCCCTGCAGGGTTTGCCTCTCAGCGTCGAGTACTTTGAGAAGCTCAACCCTGACTTCCTGCTTGAGATCGCCAAGGAATACCTGGCGCTGTCTCCTGCCAAGGTCTTCCCTCCCACATGATACAGTCAGAGCACACTATATGCTGCCTAGCAACTTCATAGTCTTTTGTCCAGCCTTGGTTCTGTGTCTGTCTTGACCCTGTAGTTTATTGACTGATGTTGTTTTCGCTGCAGGCTCCAGCTCCAGGTCAGCCTCCTGCTCCTCAGCTCCAGCACTGCGCATCTGTGCTGGACACAGTGGTCAAAGTAGTGCCTGGACTGCTGCAAGCCGTCTTTCTAATGGCCAAAGTCCGATTTCAATCAGGTGCGTGCATGTCTGAGGGATATATTTATGTAAAGCTTGATTTTATTGATTTGTTTTAATGTATTTTACTTTGATATCAAACAATCGATTTATATAATTAAACTTCTCACTTACTGTCCATACAAAAAAAAAAACTTTAACTTTGATTACGGCACACATTCCCTATTGCATCATTTCTAAAAGCTTTTGCAGTGTCAAAACATTTATTCCCATCCAGAGTTGCGTTCAAGATTTTATATTGATGATAGGTAAGTCAGACCGCTGCTCTTCCCAGAGATTCTCAATGGGTGAAGGTCTGGACTCTATGCTGTAAAAATGAGGTCTCATGCTCCCTGAGCCATTTTTTCACAATTTGAGTCCAATGAATATTGTTATCTTGGAATATGACTGTGCCATCAGGGAGGGAAAAAATCCATTAATGGAATAACCTGGTCATTCAGTACAGTATATTCAGGTAGTCAGCAGACCTTATTTTTTGGGTACATAATGTTGCTGAGTGTAAAGCCTTGAAAATGTTGCTGACCTGGCCAACCCCAGATCATAAGACTTATTTGCTTAGTTAATACATATGGTGACATTTTTTTCTATGGATGGGCAGTGTATTTTAGTTTTTAATTAATATTTAGAATTTGTATTTATTTTTATTTCTTTCAATATTTTTAGCATGTGTTTTAGTAATTTTTTTTTTTTAGTTATTGTTTTTTTTTTATATATATGTTTCTATAGTTTTGATTTCAGCTTTGGTACATGAAGATAAATAAAACCCATCCAAGTGCACAAACACAGCAGTGAGAAGTGAACAACCACATGTACACACACCGTCAACACCTCACCTCAGTCGTGGTATTGAATGGAGTGGAGAGAGCGCTGGTTATTCACTCCCCCTACCCACAATCCCTGCCAGACCTGGGATTCGAACCTGTGACCAAACTGAGTCCAACTCCCTATCCATTAGGCCATGACTGTATTTTGCAAAATAGAACTGCAAAAAAAAACTCCCAAATAAATCATGAAAAAAACACGGTAGAGGGAAACTTATATTGATTAAATTGCTAAATATTTTTATACAACATTTGTTGTACTGTCTTAAATGTTAATTTAAATTATTAAAAATATTTTACAGTAATGAAAATTTTGGAAAGTAAAAATATTGGGTTACACTTTAAATAGGGAATACATAAACACTACAGAATAGGGAAAACAAACACTGTTAATTAAGAGTTTTCCCTCAATAAACTGCTACTTTGTTGTTTATTAAGTTAGTAAGGTAGTTGTTAAGTTTAGGTATGTGGTTGGATTAAGAGATCTAAAATATGCATATGGCATTAATATGTGGTTTATAAGTAGCAATAACTGGCCAGTATGCTACAGTAGTAATATGTATACTAATAAGTTAAAGGATCATATTGAATCATATGAAAATTACTGTTATCAAGTAGTTCCAAACCTGTATGAATTTCTCTGCTCTGCCGAACAATGATGACAGAAATTTCATTTTTGGGTGAACTATGATTCATAATTGGTCTTTAAAATAAAGTGTTACCAAATATTGTAAAAAAAAAAAAAAAGATAATAATAATATTATTAATAATGAAATAAGTAATTTTTCCAGGCAGAAAGTAATGCAAAAAATGTGCCAAAAATAATTTTTATTACATTTCTTTATGGCGGAGTAATTTCTTTTTTTCCATTTATTTCTTGGTCAACTTATCCAGTTAGCCATGTTAATTCTCTTAATAAGCTGTCTTCCTACAGGAGATATTGAGGCAGCCCAGAGCAGCCTGCAGCACTGTTTGGATCAGAACCCGGCCCATGCTGATGCCCATCTCCTCATGGCTCAGATCCAGCTCATGCAGGGCAACTTCAAGCTCTCTTCCCAATCTCTGGAACTCTGCCTCAGCCACAACTTTGAGGTGACACAAAATGACTGCCAGCCATTCTGAACTGCCGAAGGAAGCCAGTTTAAACATATTAATTTTATGGGACTGAATATGTTATTTGTTCTCAGATCCGCGAGCATCCTCTGTATCACCTGATAAAAGCTCAGGCCCAAAGGAAGATGGGGCAGCTACAGGAGGCCATTCAGACGCTACAGATGGCCATGAGTCTGTGTGCTGTGAAGAGAACTGGCTCTTCAACCAAAAGACAGAGTAAGAGAGTTGAGCTCAGCTCAGCCGACTGCGTATCTGTGTTCCTGGAACTAGCTGAGGCTCTGTGGCTCAATGGAGAACAGGTTAGCGGTTAACTTCTCCCCAAACAGCTCTTAATTTTAAAATAAAGGAGCAGTTTGCCCAAAAATTAAAAGTTGCTAAAATTTTACTCACTCTTGGGTCATCTAAGTTAGTTTTTTTTTTTTATCAGAAGAGATTTGGAGAAATGTAGCATGTTTACCAGTGGATCCTCTGCAGTAAGTGGGTGCTCTCAGAATGATGGTCCAAACTGCTGATAAAAACATCCCAATAATCCACAAGTAATCCACACAACATTAGTCCAAAAAAATACAATCTTGTGAAACCAAAAGCTGTGTGTTTGTAAGAAACAAGTTCATTATGAACCTGTGCTACTGTCCGTGATCAGGAATAATGCTTCCTCCAGTTAAAAGTCTATTCCTTGTTGTCCTCTTTTGTCAGAATCCATTGATATATTTAATTATAAACTATTTTGGTCTATTTTCACTTGTAAACAGTATTTGATCTGTGCATTTTTCTCTCCGTATTCAGACAGGACAACTTTTTCACTATTGAAAGCAGTATTATGGATAAAAGGACTTGTAGTTTATCTGAAAGCAATGTTTTAAAGTTAAAAATGTGATTGGGGTGAATTTCTTGTAGATTATTGTGATGTTTTTTTTATCAGCTGTTACAAGTCTCATTCTGACAGCACCCATTCACTGCAGATGATCTATTGCTGAATATGTGATGTACTGCTATATTTCTCCAAATCTGTCCTGATTAAGAAACAAAACTCATCTGTCTTGCAAGGATGGAGCGTGAGTAAATTTGAGCAATTGTTTTAATTCTTAGGTGAACTATTCCTTGAATAAATCTTCATTATTTAATAACATTGTGTGTGTGTGTTTTTGTTAGTTTGGTGTGCTTGGTTTTTGGGGTTAAAAGTTGTTCTGAATTCCAGCACGAGGCAGCTAAAGTGATGCAAGATGCCATAAATGAATTCACGGGCACTCCAGAGGAGCTTCGAGTCACTATTGCCAACGCAGACCTGGCGCTAATGCGAGGAGATACGGAGCTGGCACTGAGCATGCTCAGAAACATCATGCCAGAGCAGCCCTACTTCATACAAGCCAAAGAAAAAATGGCAGACATTTACCTGAACCACAGGAAAGAGAAACGGCTTTATGTGAGCTGCTATAGGTAATGCACTTTTTATTTTTCATTTTCACTATATGTATTATAGCTTATTAGTATACGTTTTTTACGGTGTATGGGTGAATATCATCAATTCATGTCCAGGTTACATTTTACCTTAAAATCAAAGCAATATGTGACTCTGGAGCTCAAAACCAGTCATACGTAGCACAGGTATATTCCTAACAATAGCCCAAAATACATCGGTCAAAATTATACATTTTTCATAAAATCTCACAAAATTGATTTTTCGTAAAGGTCAATTGTTCGAAATTGAGATTAATGATGGCAAAAATCATTAGGAAATGAAGTAAAGACCATGATCCATGAAGACATTTTGTACATTTCCTACCATATACCAAAACTTAATTTCTGATTAGTAATATGCATTGCTAAGGATTTCATTTGTTCAGCTTTAGAGGTGATTTTTCTCAATATTTGGATTTTATTGCACCCTCAGATTCCAGATTTTCAAATAGCTGCATCTCGGCCAAATATTTTCTTATCCTAACAAACCGTACTGTACATCAATTATAATGTATTTATTTAAATTTCTGATTATGTATAAATCTCAAATTTGAACAATTGGCCTTTATGACTGGTTTTGTGGTCCAGGGTCGTATGTACAGTATTTGACAAAACTTATGCAGCATAATTATTGCATAATAATGCTATTTATATATGTTGACAAGCTTTAATGCAAGCTCTGATACACCTGTGCAAACAATCATCAGACACTCATATTCATGCAGAACATTAATGTATCTGTGTTCTCATCAGGGATTTGGTGGACAAATCTCCAAGCCCTCATACCTTCCTGTTACTCGGTGATGCCTACATGAACATTCAGGAGGTGGGAGAGATTCTAGTTGTTTATTCTAATGTTTACATTTGTGTTTGTAAGTCGCAGTTAGCAAAGATAATTGTTTAGAAACTTGTGTTTTTTGGGGGGGGGGGTTTATGTGATGTCTCTCTCAATCCCTCCCATGCAAATATTTACGACACAGTGTAAACAGTGATTCATTATCTTACTGGAAAATTCATTAAAATTCCAGAACCCATCTTTTTATTTTTTACAGGGTTCCATTAGTGTGTTTTTGGTTACATTTTTATCGTCACAGTTTGTTATTATAAAAATGAATTTCTACTTATCATTATTATCATTGTTTTCATTAAAATCAGCAATACAGCAAATTCTATATGTTATAATGATCTAATAAATGGTCTAAAAACAATTTAATTATTTTTATACATATATATATATATATATATATATATACATTGTTAATAATATGTATTTGATTTTTATAATATGTATTTAATTTAGATTTTCTCCTAAACATTGTAATGTCTAAAGAGTGTTTTGTCTCCGCTGATAGCCGGAGTTGGCCATTGAGGTGTATGAACAAGCCCTGAAGAAAAACCCCAAAGATGGAGCTGTAGCTAGTAAGATTGGAAAAGCGCTTGTCAAGACCCACAACTATGTAAAGGTAAGTGAAGAAGAGTTATTGCAATAATATCTCTGTTAAACCTAAAGAATGTGAGTTTTTTAACAATTTTGAATGGTAAGATTATTAATGTTTATAAAGAAAGTCTCTTCTTCTCACCAAGCCTGGATTTATCTGATCCAAAGTACAGGAAAAACAGTAACATGTATTTGTACTATTTAAAATAAGCATGTTCTATTTGAATACATTTTAAAATGTATTTTATTCCAGTGATTTCATAACTGCATTTTTGGCATTACTACTGCAGTCACATGATCCTTCAGAAATCATCAACTCTGATCAATTTAAAGCATCCTTGCTAAACAAAAAAAATACATTTTATGAAAATGTTTCATGAGCAGCAAATCAGCATACTAAAATGATTTCTGAAGGTTCATGTGACACTGAAGACTGGAGTAATGATACTAAAAATTCTTAGATCACAGGAATAATTTACATTTTAAAATATATTAAAAAATAGGACACAATGTTATTTTAAATAGTAATTATATTTCTCAATGTTACTTCTTTTGCTGTATTTTGGAATCAAATAAATGCAGGCTTGGTAAGCAGAAGAGAATTAAAAAAAAAAAAAAGAAAAAACTTTTGACTCTTTCAAAATGCTAAAAGATGTCTTATTCAGGGGGTAATTAATGTAGTCAGTAAGTAAATGTAGATTTATTGCTTAGAAGCTTTTTTTCCTCTGCCTCTGTTAAAAAGGCAGTTTTCTGAATGCAGCTTCTCTGTATAACTTTTCCCAGGCAATTAACTATTATGAGGCGGCGCTGAAGAGCGGGCAGCAGAATTTTCTGCGTTATGACTTGGCTGACCTGCTCATGAAGCTCAGGCAGTACGAACACTGTGAAAAAGTCCTGCAAGAGGCTCTCACACATGATCCTGGTGAGAAAAGTTATTGTGAAATGGCGACTTCGGTCACTTCATTCAAATTGAACTTAAAGTGCTGTTTTTAGTGGATATTTGTGCTAGTTAAGATTTTGTCGTGATGTTTTAAGATCTGATAAGGGATGCAATGTGTGTTTAAGCACTAAAGAGGAATACTGCATATCTCCTGGCCATTTTCACTTGTATTTTATACTATATTTTACTACAATGCTGAATTATATGTTTCAGAGTGTATTTAACCGCATGTCACAAGACTGACAAATTAAATCAGGACTGTCTGAAAAGTCCTTTGGGTGTCTCACGGGAGAACAAGGGTGTGCACTTTTGATTGATATTTGGAAGCTGGTTCAGCTAAATGTAATTAAAAGAGAATTGTGTTATACACAGTGCAATTGCTTTTCTTCAAGTGTGATGTTTTCTTTATTTTTCAGTGAATGAACTGGCACTTCTTACTGAAGATTGTCGTTATCTTGTGCTTCTCGCCAAAGTCCAGAGCAAAGTCAATAAAAATGACGAAGCGCTACTGTCCTTACAGAGAGTGAGTTAAGTGTCTTTCTCTGTTAGTTAAAACTATTAAAAAACATTTTAGCAATTAAAATAATAAAAAATATTAAAATAAACTTTTAATATTAAATTAAAAATGTTGTCTTTGCAAGTAGCTGACTTAACTACTGAAATAAGTTTAATTATTAAATTGAATAACGTCGATTTATTAAATAAAAAATATTCTGTACCAATTTTTGTTTTTGTCTTAATTTGATTGATTTAGTTTAGAACTAGAAGGAAAAAATAGTTAACTGTCATGAAAATATTAAAGCAAATTATTATATTATTTATATAGATGGAAATATAATATTTTATTGAGATTTATTTATGCTGAAACTAAATGTAAAAATAAAATAAAATAGAAAGTTAACTGTAAATTAGAATTAAAAACAAAACAAGCAAATCACTAGAATGTAGACTAAAAATAAAAAGAAGACTTAAAATATAAAAACAAAAGCTCATTCAAAATATCAATTAAAAAACATAATCGTATATTAATAATGCTAAATAGAATATTTAATAAAAAACAATATTTAATGCGTTAATATATATTTAAATGAACTTATTTAAATTTTTATGTGGTATACAAGTATATTTTTAAGTGTATAACTAAACATACTTGAAGTGTGAGAAAATGCCTACTGTACATGTGAAGTGCTTGTGTTGAATCTTTGTGATATTGTTCTTCCTCCTCAGGCGAGAGATGTGCAGGCGAAGGTTCTGAAGCGTGTTCAGCTGGAGCAGCCCGACTCGGTGCCTGCACAGAAGCAGCTCGCCGCAGAGATCTGCGCCGAAATCGGCAAACACTGCAGCAGCCAGCGCGGCTACGAGCGTGCCGTCAAGTTTTACAAAGAGGCGCTTGTGTACTGTGAAAGTGACAGCAAGGTCAGTGTGGCCCCGATCAGTGAGTCCTGTGTGTTCCTCTGCAGCTGAATCTGTCCATGTGTGGTGCTGCATTTGAACACGGCACAGACCTGCGTTTGACTGAAATCCATTGAAAAATAAGCCTCTCTATAAACCTTATTAAAAATACCTTCCAGGTATTAAAAAGGTATTTCATAAATATATAGACATTAGATATTAGATATTGCATTAGATATTATCAAATAGCTTATATATTTGTATATATTGAGTAGCTACTGTGTGTGGCAAGGAGTAATGTGGGATAATTATTTAAATTACATAGTTTGCAAATGAAAGGCACTTCACCTAAAATTGTTTATTCTTGATTACAAAACAGTATAAATATTACTATAAAATGGGTAGTTATGACCAGGGTTATTGTTTAATAAATTTACCAAAACTTAATTTTACTTCCAAACTGAAAGTAAAATTAAAGCAAAAATTTAATAAACTTAAATAATAAAATAATAAAATAAAAAATATTTCAGCTAATTCCTAAAGCAGTATGTCCCTTTTTCATCAGTTTAACATTATTTACTTGCATAACTAAAACCAAAGTAAAAGTGTGCATAAACTATATAGACATGCATAAATTTACTAAACATGCCGAAAAAAAACCAACAAAGTTACTGTAAAATTACAATGAAAAATAAAAATATATTGGATTTAAAACTAGTATCTCAATTATAATAAAATAACCCTAAACACACATTTTTATTAAGTTGTCTTTAAAATGAAAATAAATCTATCAATAATATTGTAAATATTAATGTTTTCTATTATTTATTCATATTTTCAAATTCATACTTAAGCACAGTTTACATTTGTTTGAACACACACACACACACATATGTGACCCTGGACAACAAAACCAGTCATAAGTGTTAATTTTACGAAACTGAGATTTATATATGATCTGAAAGCTGAATAAATAAGCTTGCTTTCCATTGATTTGTATGGATAGGGCTATATTTCACCGAGATACAAGTATATGAACATCTGGAATCTGAGGGTACAGAAAAATCTGTTATAAAAGTAAACCAAAAAAATGTCAAAATAGCCAAACTGTGCAGAAAAACTGAGACCCTGGCAACACTGGTTCGTTGTACCCTTACCACACAGATAACCTTCCACATTGAAATGCATGCAAATAAAAATGTTAAACCTTTCAACAGAATATAATGATTCTTTTTAAAAGCAGCAGATGTTTGAGTGTCCCTTGCGAACAGCTGTGCAAGTAAATGTGTGTGTGTCTGTGTGTTTGATCAGGTGATGTTGGAGCTGGCTCAGCTGTATCTCACTCTGGATGATGTCGAGGCCTGTCAGCATCAGTGCAGTGCCATTCTGAAGAACGATCCAGTCAATGAGTCGGCCACACTGGTCAGTTTTCTTAAACAGATGCTCCTCTCTCATAACCTCACACCAATGGACCAATCAGATCAATCTGGAGGCGGAATAAACATCTTGAGTGTATAGAGTGCAACAGGAGAGTTCTAGAAGGAAAAAATTCTCTTTTTTCATAGAAATCGATTTAAACAGTAGCATAAAAACATTTAAATGTATTTTAAGATATTTTATATACAGTAAAACTTGCATATTCTCTCACAGCTATTTAGTTTTTTCCTTTTCTTATAGTTTTGCTAGGCAAAAATGTGATGAACTTCTCATATCTGTGTTTGTTAGATGATGGCAGATCTTATGTTCAGGAAGCAGGACTATGAACAGGCTGTATTTCACTTCCAGCAGCTCTTGGAAAGGAAACCAGGTGTGTCGTTCATCTCCTGACCTTTCAAATAATTACACCGTTGTTGCAGCAGCCCCCTCAGCTTTCCTTCCCGATACTCGTCTGAACCGCAGGGGAAACCTAAGCAACCAGGAAGCTGTAATGAACTCATTTAATCTCTTTCCTTAGACAACTACCCAACGCTGTCCCGCCTCATTGATCTGCTGCGCAGAGCCGGCAAACTGGAGGAGGTTCCAAGATTCCTTGAGATGGCAGAGAAACACTCGTCGAGGGCCAAGTTTGAGCCTGGATACAACTACTGCAAAGGGCTCTACCTGTGGTAAGACTATAGAACGTGAAACAAAGGGATATGATGCTTTATGATGGTAATATACGGATTTCCATAAAAGGATTTATGAACCCTTAGGATTCAGTAGTTAATGAAAGCTAATATTCTAAATCGTATTATTTGTTTTTTAATTATGAATTTATTTTAATTTTACTGTCAAAATAAAACTTCTTGAACAATTTTATTTGCATACCTTTGTGTCATGTGGCCTTTAACTAACTTTAAAGAAACCATGAAAATGTGAAAATATATTGAAATATTATCTTAAAATTGGAGGGGTTAGTAATTACTTATATAGTAATACAGTAATATATTCATTTTTAAAGAAAAAAAAAAAAAAAAAAAATATATATATATATATACACAGTGAGGTGAATAAGTATTTGATCACCCTGTGATTTAGCAAGTTCTCTTAGAAATCATGGAGGGGTCTACAATTTTCAGCGTAGGTTCATTTCCACTGTGAGAGACAGAATCTAAAATGCGGAAAAAAAGAAAAATGTGGAAATCCCACAGTATGTTTTTTTTTTTACAATTTATTTGGGAATTACTGTGTATTTGATCACTTGAGTCAAAGAAATTTATATTTGGTACAGAAGTCTTTGTTAACAATTACAGAGGTCAAACTGTTCCTGTAGTTCTTCACCAGGTTTGCACACACTGCAGGAGGGATTTTGGCACACTCCTCCATACAGATCTTCTCTAGATCTGTCAGGTTTAGGGGCTGTCGCTGAGTGACACAGAGTTTCAGCTCCCTCCAAAGATTTTTAATTGGATTTAGGTCTGGAGACTGGCTAGGCCACTCCAGAACCTTGATATGCTTCTTACGGAGCCTATCCTTGGTTTTCCTGGCTGTGTGCTTTGGGTAATTGTCATGTTGGAAGACCCAGCCACAACCCATCTTTAATGCTCTGACTGAGGGAAGAAGGTTTTTGCCCAATATGTCACAATACATGGCCCCGTTCATCCTCTCCTTAATACAGTCAAGTCACTTTTATTTATATAGCTGTATAACAATACAGATTGTAGCAAAGCACTGAACATTATCAAGTAGGAGAACAGAGAGATGGTAATGTATAATGACCAGATTAAACTATTTATTTATCAAATGCAGAGAGTCTCTGTAATCAAAACGACGATAATCACTTGAAATCAGGTGTCCCCAACTAAGCAAGCCAGAGATACCATTGATTCCCCACAAGAAGGGATCTTCCGTGGGGCCCCGGTCCGAGGGACACTGACAGTCATCATTAGCCTCTTCCATTTTCTGACAATTGCTCCAACAGTTGTTCTTTTTTCACC
>JAUMHR010034981.1:0-12593 GCA_032361145.1 Enteromius fasciolatus
ATTCATGTTATATTTTCAAGGCCTCGGGACTGAAGTCTTTCAGTATGTATGAATGATCTCTTTTTAGCCTTTAGATATGTTACATGGCTACACTGTCGGAGGCCCAGTTTGTCCTCACACCGAAGGCAGGAGACGTTATTTCAGGTGCTCGAGGCTACATAATACAAACTGCAGCGAGGAAAATATCTGTTTTATCAAAGATGACTCAAGTGCTTGTTCAGTAGTATAGAGGTTTTATGAGTGGTTTTTCAGAGCGAGTTAAGTTGTGCGTCCTGTAAACGTGTTCTTGTAAAATGCGACCTATTTAAACTACAGCTACTTCTGTCGTAAACCTTCAATAAAACCAATTAGTGATACTTAGATAATTATCAGTTTACCTCAATCAAAACAGGTTTTTTTTACATAATTAATCTTGACACTGGAGCACAAAAGCAGTCATAAGCAGCACATGTATATGTGTAGCAATGGCCAGTGATTCGTTGTATGGCTTAAAATGCTACATTTTTCTTATATTAAGGATATTAAGTAAGGATCATGTTCCAAGAAGATATTTTTATACATTTCCTACCGTAAATATATCAAAACTTGATTTTTGCGACTGGTTTGCTGCATTTCAAATTAGCAAAAGTCCAAAACTAAAAGACGCCATACATCAAATAGTTTCAATAGCAGCTACATTACATGTGGTTCTTTCAAACGGCAGTGGCCTATTTTCAAATTTTTTTTTGTTTATACAATATTCATTCCTTTACATACAAAATCGTTAGTTAAATAGCTGATGCATGTGCCCCAAGAAGGCACAAATTGTGCCAGCGTATATTTGTGTGTGCTTGTACAGGGAGTGTAGCATGTGGCCATTCAGACAAAGGTGTTTAGCATGCATGAATCATCTAGTGACTAGGTGCCATATTGAGTGTGTGTGTGTGTGTGTGTGTGTGTGTGTGTATGTGCATGCATTATTTGCGCATGCTGCTTTATCGCTCTCCTGCCTTCATTTCTCCCCTCCCCCTTCTGTCTAGCACCTTATCACTCTCTCCATCTATCCAAATTTGGAGAAGCTTTATTGGCGTGACAGGGTTGGTCAGACACGAACGTGTCTGTCAAGGCGGAACAGTGCATTGCCATGACGATATTCATATGATAATAATGCCAACAGACCAAACAGACTGCGTGATCCTCCATTGCAGAGCAGAACACTCTGTCCCCTTTCTCTGCAGATTTACTCATCAAATATGCTCATTCAGAATGTATTTGTGTTCTTCATTTATGTTTTTTTCTTCACTAACACCCCCTCTCATTCTCTCTTTCTCGCCTGTCTGTCTCTCTCCTCTCTTTTCTTTTCTCTTCGCCATGTTGGCAGGCCCCAATCTACCAGCTGATATCAGCATTCCCTGGCACTGTGCCAACTGGCACCGCTGCAGAGAGACAGAGAGTGAGAGAGGGAAAGATAGAATGAAAGAAAATCAGTCAAGAACAGGGGGAGGAGGGAATGAGGGTGAAAAGAGAAAAAGTGCAGGGGGTGGAATCACAATCTATGGAAGTGAAAAGACAGAAGGAAGGAAAAAGGAGGACAATAATGGTGGGTTTAGGAAAGAAAGAAGGAAAGAAAGAAAGAAGGGGGGGCAGTATGATTGATATAGTGTAATATCGTTGTGAGTCACGGCTGAGCTAAAATGTCAACTGGCTGTGTTAGCCACCGGTTCGTCCAAGTCTTATGTCACAGATACACATACTTTCACACACACACACACACACACTAATACACAAGCAAATACTTGATTGTTTACATAAATCCCAACTCAGACACAGACATACAGTTCAGTCAGTAAATACAGAAAAAAAACACCTACCCACACAAACACAAGCATAGTGACACATATCCAGGCTTACAGACGCCCTCACAGATGTTTAGCAGATTGTCTTTCTGTAATCATCAATGAAATTCATTTTCTCTTATTTATGAAAGAAGCAGGTGGTTTTTTTTTTGTTAGTTTTTTTTGTATCTGGGCCTGTCCGCTGCAGACTTAAGCAATGTATGCATGCGTGGCTTTATGTAATTGTTCATTTCTTAGTGTGTTAGGGCGTGTGTGCTAATATGAGTAAGAGCAGTTAAATCTGTGTGTCTGGATTTTGAGGTGTATGTATGTATTTTTGTTCCAATTTAAGCAGCTACTGTATGTGCAGGAAGGGCGTGTGGGGAAGTCCAAACATCACGCACCCATCCTGTTTGGGACAGTCCATGTCCTGCTCTGCCCTTAGACCCATACACAGGAACAAATGTGTGTACACTCATTTTTTTATTCTGTGTTGTACTTGACAGGGGACTGTTGGAGGTGGTCAGGCAGATTGCCACCATCAGAACACAACCTCTTTAAGTCAAGGAAACGAAGCATGGCATAGACACATAAACAGTGAGTCGTCTATTTGTCTCTCTGTCTATCTATCAGTCTAATCTAGATCTAATAACATTTATCTATTATTTTCTCGCTCAGAGTATGGATTCCCCACCAGAGAGTATGCTGGCTCTTTCCTGTGAGCCCCCATTGTCTCCTCCCTCCATGCCATCCCTGGACCACAGTCCACAATTCCTACCCCAAAGTCCTCAATCTACCCCTTCTAGCCCTCAAACTGAACTCTATGCTCTGGTCTCACCTTGTCCCCTTCCAGAAGCCAGCCTCCAAGATGAGGAGGAGGATGAAGAGCTGTCAACTCCCCCATCACCCACTCCAGCGGTGGCGCTGTTTCCTGGTGAACTGGAGCTTGGCAGTCCCTCATCAGAGAGTAGCCCCCCAGCCACACCGTTAACACCTTTTCCAGGTTTTGGAGCTTTAGAGCAAGCCATCTCTTCTGGACAAAGTACCACCTGCGATGATGAGTTGGATCTTCAGCTTTTCAACAATGAGGGCATGGCTGTCCCTGGAGGGACCAGCTCCGGGCCTGGCTTAAGGTTCCCTTGCCATGTGTGTGGAAAAAGGTTCCGCTTCCAGAGCATTTTGTCCCTGCATGCTCGTGCACACAGTTTAGACAGGGAGCGTCGCGCTTCAGCTCCCTACCGAACCACACATGCAAAACTGCAGCAGAACCATGTGGGCAACAATGTAATCCAGAATCTCAACAACAGAGAGCCTGGTCTGAAACTGAGTCCGTTATCTGGGTCATTACAAAAGAGTATGGATGAGGACATGGTTCCAGAGGAACCTCTTCAAACTGCTAGCAGCCCTCAGTTCCTCTTTGAAGGAACCACAGCCCTGACTCCACCTTTAACAGAGGAAGCCTCAATCTCAACCTCCTTCTCTCCACTTGGCCATGCCCACTTGGAAGACAACACCTCCTCCACAGCTACTTCTGCCTTCCGTTGTCATGCCTGTAAGGGTAAGTTCCGTACAGCTTCAGAGCTGGCACGTCATGTACGGATCCTCCACAACCCCTACAAATGTACAATGTGTCCCTTCTCAGCCAGTCAGGAGGAAAGCCTGGCTGCCCATCTGCAGGAGAGCCACCCACCTGAAGAGCCTACTCCTGAAACGGTTTTGCCTTCTCACCCCAAAACATTACCAACAGAGACTCCTCCTTCACAAATGCCAGTTCTTCCAGCGTTCCGATGTGAGACGTGCGGGCAGCGTTTTACTCAGTCCTGGTTTTTGAAGGGGCACATGCGGAAGCACAAGGACTCATTGGATCACAAGTGCCAGGTGTGTGGCCGTGGCTTCAAGGAACCCTGGTTTCTAAAGAACCATATGAAAGTGCATCTCAACAAGCTTGGCCTCAAGGCTGGATTGGGAAACCTGGGGCCGACTGGAAACGAGCAATCCAAAGGTCCTGCAAGCACACAAGTGCTGGGGGCCCTGTATTCCAACTTGCTGCTGGCTCGCAGTATGACCGGTGGCAGTGGTTCTGGAAGTCGCACAGAGAGGTCAGATGCCAGTGCAGGCTCAAGCAAATCCTCTATATTGGGTTATCTGGGCTTACCCAAAGATGCCAGCAATGGAAGTTGCATGGAACGCCTTCAGGCAGTGGCACAGGTTGCAGAAATGGGTAATGGCGGAGGACGGGGAAGTGAGGCAGCAGACGGAGCGGACCAGGCAGCCATGTGGCAGCTGGTTGCTCAGAGTCTGGTGGCGGCACAGCACAACCAACAGCAGCAGCAATCTCATTCGCAGCATCAGCTTCCTTCTTCACGAGGCACAGTCGCTGGGGAAGCCAAGCAGATGAGGGCCTACCTAGGTGGGCTGGGTTCTAGAGAGGAACTGGAGAGATCTAGTCCACCTTGGGAGTGTCCAGATTGCGGCAAGCTGTTCAGAAGCCTTCAGCAGGTGGTTGCTCATGCCCGTGTCCATGTCCAGAAACCACAGAAAGGTCAAAGTGCCCGAGGGGGCATGTCCAGGGAAGAAGACATTATAAACAGAGTGAGTGGAGCTCAGGCAACAGGTGGAGTAGGAGGAGGACAAAGAACTAGTGATAATGAAGGAAGGCAGGAGGGAAAGCAACTACCATCAGGAGTCGGGACAGCTGGGAGCTTCCATTCTGTCATATCACATCTTTCTGGTAAGAAAAACAGGCATAATCAAAAACAGGTGACTTTATCGGTACAATATTTCTTATCTGTTACAATCCTTCATAAGCTATCACTGCAGGGTCAGATTGAATTTGAGTTTTTGTTTGTATGTTTGTTTGTTTTTTTTTGTTTTTTTGTAGTAGTAGAAGTAGTATTTAATTGTTAATTTTGGAATATTTCCTACATGTTTTTCAGGAAGACAGGCCTGTTCTTAAACAGCATAGATACAGATTATATTTAAAAGCAATTGTTTTTATTCATTATATGTTATCTCATCTCAAGGTCAGAATGGTCTTAGGGCATCACCCCCCTCCACTTCATCTCCAAGGGAGCGTGTTCGGGGAACAGGGATGAAGGATTGCCCCTACTGTGGTAAAGCCTTCCGGTCTTCCCATCACCTTAAAGTGCACCTTCGTGTACACACAGGTAAGGCCAACATGAATAGTTGAACTGTGATTCTAAACCCAGTGGCATGTGCAGAACCAGGGTGTGCTGTATCGGCTTTCAGGAGCCATTTGGAAAGAATTACATTTCCCTAATCCAGTGGACTGCAACCTTCAGAAGATCATAAAAAAGCCATTTTGCACTTGGAGCCACAAAATCTATTTGAACCCTAAAAATAAAAGATAACATGGTGAATAACTACAGTTCTTTATTCAGCTATGTTTCAGGGCAATAATAATAATATATTACATTTCTGCCCCTCTCACTTCTGAAATGATTGCTATGCCCATATATATTCCTTATGACAATTGTATGATTATGTTTCAGTTTAAATCTCGATTTTTTTCCCAGTGGCTCTTGAAAACCTCTATGTGAATGCACTTGTCCAAAAAGTGCAGGGGAAGAGTTTAGGTTTAAGTCAGGGAAACATGTCCACTGTGTACAGTATTTCATGCCAATGCTGCAGGGCAGCCACCACAGAGGGATGAAAGAAAAGCAGAAATTAAAGGGTTACTTACTAAATGTGTACATTTAGATAAATATTTTTAATGCATAATTTATATGATATTCATTCTTCTAGCGGGTATTATTATTATTATTATTATGTAATTTATTACATTTCATAGCCCCATATGGTCATTTTCCAGATGTAGCATGATTGAAATCATATGCTGCCTATCAGGTTCATCCACAAAATGTCTTCTACCAAAAAAAAAAGCAAAAAAAAAAGCAGTGCTCTCACGGTTGATGAGAGATGGAATGTCCTAATTTAACAGTAATGCACTGGGGACTACACCTGATGCTGCATATGACGACAAGCACTGCCCTCTATCTATCACTGTTTGTTACTGCATATAGTCATTTCATACAGTCATTTTCTTTTCTTTTTTCTTTTTTTAAGCAGCCTGGCTAATGAAGCATTGATTTTCTTAGACACATTTCTGTTATTAAAATAACAGTTTAGTTTTCAGTCTAATTAACACGAGTGCTTAATTCCTTGTTTTAGGTGAGAGACCATACAAATGCCCACACTGTGATTATGCTGGCACCCAGTCTGGCTCTCTCAAGTACCACCTTCAACGTCATCATCGTGAGCAAAGGAACGCTATGGCAACAAACACAAATTCCCAATCACCTAACCTCCCCTCTCTGACCGGCTCTCCTCATGAAGGGGCTAAAAAGCGCCGCCTCCCCTCCATATCCCAGTCCTCTTTTGGGAGGGTTCCTGGAGAAGCTCCTTCTTCAAGGCACAGTCAGTCATGGGCTGCAAGCCCGTCAGAGAAGAAGGAGGGCACGTCGGCATCTGGTCGTCAGAGAGAGCGAGACATGGAGAGTCAGTATCGCAGTCTGTCAGGGATGATGGGTACTCTCTTTGCCAGCGGTCTAGAACCAAGTTGGATTGGGGAGGTGCCACCTCCGAAAATGCCCAAAGTCTCTCGACGGAAACCCCTTACTACTAGCCGCATGATGTCAGCAAATGGCTACCAAGGTGGGATGACGTCCAGTGGGTCCCAGGAAGGAGGCTTTGAACCTCTGGACCTGTCCCGCCGCCCTTTACAAGATGAGGGGGGAGTGAGTAGTGCTCTAGGTGGACCATCAGGTAGCTCTAAAGGAGGGAACGACATCCTCAATCAATGCGTGTTCTGTCCCTTCCGGACCTCCTCTGCTGAGCTGATGGCCATGCACCTTCAGGTTAATCACACCAGCAAATCTCGTCGCAAGAGGGGAGCCCCTCTCGCTTCTACAAATCATTCTCCAAGACTCACTTTGGCCGGGCCAGACCGCAATCCACTGGCTCTGTGGAAGTTCCTCGGTGCAGAGGATGGAGTAGCATCTCCTGAGGATTGGGGCTTGTCAAAGACAAGAGCTGAGAATGGAGTCAGCCCAGAGAACAGGGATGCAGAGGACAGTTTTGAACTGGCCCCTGGACCCATGGGAAGCGTCAGTGAGAAGGGACTTAAAATGAGAGAGGACCTGGACGAGGAAGATGAGGAAGCTGAGGAGGAGGAGCATGACCTGGAAGCAAATGGCAGCTTTGGAAATGCATCCCTGAATCAGAGCAGAAGAGCTGGGTCCGTTTCATCAGATCTCATGGCTGAGGATCTGCCCAAGGAGGAAGAAGGCATCTTGGGGAAATAACATAAAACAAAAGCTCTGGATGAGTTTGGACTAGTGGTGTCAAAAGTACAGACTTTGGTACTGAAAAAGTCAATTTGAGAGCATTTGAGCCATGCTTCACATGCTCAACAGATATGACTGTGATCGGCTGCAAAGGTCATCGCTGAATCAGCCAGAATTGGCTCAACTGCGATCAAATGTTAGCTGCAAACTGACATTTTTTGAAAAATATCAGTAACAACTGGAACCAAAAGTCCGTACTTTCGATAAAACTAGTTCAGATATAGCGGCAGGGGAGAAAAGTTGTCCAGGGTCCCCCGTACAACCCTGTAGAAAAAACAAACAAAACAGCATGTGTTGGTTAGGTATGGCAGCTAGTTTGAGCTGGTTCTTAGTTGATCTTGAACTGGTTTAAGCTGCTCCAAAGCAACTAGCTCCTGCTCAGGACCAGCTCAATCCAGCTGCCAGGCTCCAAAACATACCTAACCAGCATATGCTAGTTTTTCAACAGGGAATTCAAACCAAGGGCAGTCGCTATGCTAACATACTGTACAGTATCAGTAAGCAGATAACCTGCAAAAGTATTTAAGTCAAACTTTCCCCTTAATATATCCTTCTAGCCCCCCCTTGGTTAGCGATCGATTACCTCTACACACACACACAGAGACTCTAAATCACACAGAGATATCAAGGTATTGTATGCTAGTCTAAAACTGCCTGTTTTGGGGCCTTCTTGAACACTGTTCTCTTGTTCCTGTCTTCTCGTCAGTGAACGCAATTGCCAAGTTGTATTTCATTTACAATTCCCTTGCTCCTGTGAATCTTGCTCTCATCTCAACGAGGACCTGGAATGTCAATCTGGGGAGCCGGAAAAGCAAAAAAGAGACACTGTTCTTAATCGCTACGATACATGCAGTATTAATGCTGACAGAGACGGACATTCTACTTCCACGTGAACTTGATCTAACTGCACGTCTTCAGTAAACCAAAGGAGTGAGCTCACTTCTTACCATGCACCTGCCAGACTCTGAACAGAATGCTGTGATAACTGAAAGGTACTTGTGAATCACCTCTAACCGAACAGGACAGAGTAAAGATTATATTACCAGATATCCACACACTGCCAGTCTGCTCCGACGGGTCTTCTTCAGATGTTATATGAAACAGAGATTCTGCCTCTTCTATATGCTATTTCTCTCAGTGCCTGTTGATGTAAAAGGTTTTTTAGCAGATTCAGCAACACAGGAATATAGTTACAGTCGATATATACAGTATGTATGTGTAGTTGTACTAGAGCGTAGAGTTCTGTGACAATATGGTGGCAGTTTGTGTGACTACGTCTGCTGTGAATGAAACAATGAATGAGCCCAGAGCACCACATGTGGGAACAGCTGGCCGTTTGACAAGGGCCCTATGGAAGTGTTTTACGTTGCAGATACCACCACTAGGATTTGTGGGTGGAATCCAGACCACCGAATAATTTCAGGGTCGGAAAAAACGAATCACAATCTAGAAAATGGAGACTCGGCAATATATCCTTCATATTCCTGTAATATCTCAGATTCCCAAACCATCCGAGAGAGGATGGAAAGTGGGCCTCTACTAAAACATTCAGTAAGCTGTTTTTTTTAGACGTGAGTAGACATGTTTTGTTTTTTAAATATCGAAAACTAAAAAAAGAGAACACACACACACACACTAACAAATTCAGACATCCCAGTAGAACATATGTAGCTTTTGTAAAGATAAGAGATCAAAAAGAGAAAAAAAAGAAGTGTTAATGGAAATGGATATGGAGAATAGTAATAAGTATTATAATAATTATGAAAGAAGACTGCTTCAGAATGTCTTTAGAGCACTGTGCAAAGTTTCTTTTCCTTTCGTTTCGCCTTTAAATGCAGACCAAACGTTCTTTCCCCCCCGAACCATTTCTTCACAATGCTGCAGATTCAATTCCCATTCCCTTAAATGATGCGTTTGTGTATTCACCAATCAGCAAATCAATCGTTCGGACACACAATCAATCTTAAAGCTTGCCTGATGATCTTGAAACTTCAGTGATTGCTAATATATTTATAAGCTGATGCTGAAACCGTGTCCAAGACACGTCCCAGTATCGGCATTGTCAGTCTGACTGATCTGCTTGCCAAATTTGATTTGATGTAATCGTGTTGCATTTTCAATGTGAAATTAGCACATCTTACAAATGATGATCTACTTTCCTCGTCCAACTCTGTGAAATCATGTCCATCGGGTCATCTCATTTTTGTCGTTAGACACCGAGTAGGCGGTACTTTTGTCTGGTGATTGACAGAGGCTGGCCTTAATACGTGTGTTATCGTGTCCTTGTTTCGTGTGTAGATTCTCTTACGCGTCCAGTAGCCCCTGATGTGGTGTTCCTTTGAGATAACAGTCAAGCCACTGTGCCTTCTGTCCTGAGCACTTCCTCAAGTATTTTGTAAGCTCACCAAAAGCACTTAGCCCCTACTGTTTCACTTTGTATTCTTTGGTGAACTGCTCTGTATGTCTCTGTATCTGATCCTCTGTTTTGTAGGGGTCATTTCCATTTCATAATGACGAGTGTCATTCGATCATTCGTGTGTGCTGTTGCATCTCCCGCTTTCCCCCCTTCCCTTTAGCGTATGCACCACTGAAAGCTTGCGTACTATCTAGCTCTGAGGCCTTTTTAGACGTTACTTTGATTTCTACGATGTTACGTTCATGCCGATGAGATGAAATCAAGCTCTTCTGCTCATAATTATTATTATCATTGTTCTTTTTGTTTTATGGAAGAAAAAAAACAGCAAAAAAAAAAGCAAAAAAAAAAAAAACATGAATAAAATGTGTCTCTTGAATGTTGTACAGATAGAAATAGAGATGTTGTGTTTCTAAGGAGAGATCAAACCGGGATACCTGCTCTCCATCGCTCCCTGCGCAGCCAAACATCTGCATCAGCAAGGTTGTGGCTCTTTTAGGACGGCCTAACTGTGTACAGGGATCAGGGCAATAGTTTTGTGTTGTGTGTTTGTGTGTGCGTGCGTGTGCACTGATGTCTTAAAAATGAATATTGTGTGAAGATATACTGACACTGTGAAATAAGCATAAAGTATTCCCAAACAGTGATGTGCTGCTCAAAAATTCACTACGTTTGACATGCACTTTTTTCTTTCTTTTGTTGTTGTTCCACCAGAAGTGTGTGAATTCATAAATATTATCCAGTGAGAGGGGAGAGGTGGGGAGAAGGTCTGGTTTGGTCTTTTCAGTAGCTGACTGCTGTTGGTGGCAGAGGAAGGTGATCTAACATAGTAGTGACTAATATGAAATTGTGGATTGAAAAAAAAAAAAAAAAACAGTAGAAAAGAATCAATAAAATAAAATAATAAAAAATGGTTTGCTTGCTGTATGGTGTGTTTTGCATTACATTTCCTGCTATATTTTATTTGTGTGTGTGTGTGTGTGTGTGTGTTAATAAAATGTGTGCTTGGGGATAAATGGTGACTGTGTTAATATGTGCAGACTTAATTTCTGGGGCATTAAAACATTGGACTGGATTCAGGCTGCTAATACTCACTTGTTGAAACTGCACCATTCACATTTGACTTTGAAATCATTTAGGGACATGGGGGAAACATTAAATACAATAACAGGCTTTTTTTGTGAACACTTGCACTTAAATGAAATTTGCTTTGGAGAGATATGCCATTAATGAACAAATGAATACATTTAACGTCCTCACTCCCATTTTCACTCTTTTAGGGTACACTCAAAAAAAAATATTCATTGGATGAAATGAATTTAATTAAAGGCAGGATTTCCATCCAATAAATATGTGTAGCCCCAACTCAAAAAAAAAATGAATGCATTGAAATTGAATTAGGTTGGGTCAACTCAATTTGATCAAATATAGTTTTAATGAAAATTATAAATTGTATGCTTGTTGAACTCAAACTAAAACATTTAATCGAAAAATAAATTAATAGAAAGACATCCTTCTACGCTGAAAAAAAAAGAAGATATGGTTGATTTACTTAACTTCAGGCATTAGCCAATTTATTATGCATAACATAAGATGGTTTTGATACATCCACGGCATGCCCAAAGTATTTTTATTATTATTATTAAAACAATGCTCTACACTTTACCACAATGGTAACCCCCAAAAACACTAACATAGAAGGAGGTCTTTTAAATACAAACATAAAAGAGCATTAAACATTAACAAGTGTCCTAGTTTTATCATCTTAATAAAAATGCCTAAAATAACTTTTTTTCAAGCTTTACTATCCTTATCCTGCCCTGTGCAAAGCATGATAGGAAGGGAAAATCCACTTCCTAGTTACACAAGTAAAATCATTCATGTTCTTTCAAAATGAAAATATTGAGTTGAAACAAAACCTTGCTTGGTTCCCAAGGCACTGGAAATTGTATCCTCATGATATTGGGTAATAATACTGCCATTATTTCATTTATATTGGACTGTAATTTGTGAACATAAACAGTCATGAAATCCAATCCCTGACCCCCATTCTTTCCATTTGTCAATAAAACATAGGGAGACACAGTCATTTAATCAACAAATATATCCCAAGTCTTCTGAGGCAAAATGATGGATTTGTGACAGGAATAAACTGTATTCCTTTACAAACTGTATTGTATGTAAAATCAGACACTGAGCACCCCAAATATAGTCAAATGGTATGATCATAACACCCTGCGAATATTTGACTGTGAGATTGGGATTCAAATCAGGCTCCTCGAATCGAATCGTCGACTATTTGAGGACACCCCTAATATATATATTTAGTTATACTGAAAAAGTTTAAATTCAGTGAACCTTTTTATTTTATTTTTTTTTACTGCATTTTAACATGGATTTCTATGAAGACCAGCTGTAGATGTTGGGCAAGGTGGCAGATAGCATCAGCAGCACATAATATCCGCATTCTGATTGGTCAGATTGCCTGTCAATCAAGCTCATTGGGAACAGTCAATTGGAGTAGAAGCACATGAATGCATGTCTGAGGGGAACTAACTGTCATTAGACAAGTTTATCTAGTATTTTCTTTTCATCATGACTCCGAACAATGCAAATTGTAGTGTTCATAAGTGCAGCCCTGCTTTGTTTATAGCAGTAAACCAGAAAACACTACATCATTGCTCTTCGTAAGTACCACCCGCTGGCAGAGTGTTAACCTGCGTCTCATCCTGCTCATCTGCTGTTTCGTTCAAATATGTTTTATGCTTACTTTTTCAGGGAAAACAATATAGTGTTTTAAATTTTAAGACATGTTTTGAGACAGAAAGCCAGTATGCGGGGGAGTGACAATGGGTCATTAATATTCAGTGATTAACACCTGAAAAGACAAAGACCCCTCCCCTAATGGTCCATTAGTGGCTGTCACTGAGGCAGGTAAGAAATAATGTGAGGAGATGTGAGAAAAAACTGTTTTTTGAAATGATTTGTATTTTATTTAAA
>JAUMHR010035077.1:0-12587 GCA_032361145.1 Enteromius fasciolatus
ATTTAAAACTTGACTCTTCTGTAGTCGCATCGTGTACTAAGACTGGCGGAAAATGCAAAGTTGTGATTTTCTAGGCTTTTCCGAACTGACGCAGCCAATCGCAAGCTTTTATGAAAATCAGCTGACTGACAAGACAGGGGCACTTTTTGCTTCATGCAAAAATACTGGGTAGTTCACACAAAATTAAAACTATTTACTGACCCTCATGCTGTTTTGTGGAACACGAAGGAAGATTATTATAAAAATGTCTATTCAGTGAAAGTCAGTGAGGTCCAGTTTGGTTGTGGATGCCAAATACCTTCAGCGTATGTGCAAAAATGTCTACGTTCTACAGAAAAAAAAGTCATGCAGGTCTGGAATGACATGAGGGTGACTAAATATAGCCATTTTCACTTTTAGGTAAATTATTCCTTTAAATGAATTGGAAAGAACTGACTGTACCGAAGCATAAAATACCATAATATGTTTGCAGATGTTTAGGAAACAAGCTGAGTTCACATACTCGTTTCTAAGTAAAGCAATCACAGCTAGTTATTCTACTTCGAAATCTGCAGTCCGTGTCAGAAGGTTTTGTTTTGGTCTGTGATTCTGCCCACTGCCAGTTTAACCCAAAAGTATTTCGAACCAGGTTGCCAGTTCAAGAAAAACACAGCCTATTGCAGCCATGAAAGCCAGCAAACAGACAGGGTCAGACTGAAGATTCTAGCTTCAGCATCCATATAAAAAGAGGCATATTAAAACAATAGACATCAGTTTCCGGAACAGGGTTTAAGACTAGTCCTAGATTAAAATAAATGTTAAGAGCTGTCTAAACTGGAAAAAGCTTGCACTGAGATATCTTAGAATACATCATTGCCATTGTTTGGTCTTAAAATGCTCACAGAAAATGCATTTTTGTAAGACATGTTTCTAAAAATTCTTAAATGCACTAAATTAGCAAAGGTCTAGTCCTGGCTTAATCTAATTCCTAACTGGGAAACCGGCCCCAACTGTCTCATCGCCTTGCCTTGTCAATTCCATTCTGTTTGGGGTTTTTTTGTCTTCAATCTGGCAATCTGTGTCTGCCACATTATCCTGGACTTAAAGGGGTCATATATTGTTGCTGAAAAAAACATTATTTAGTGTATTTGGTGTAATGCAATGTGTTTATGCAGTTTAAGGTGCACACATTGTATTCCACATACTGTACAATAACGGTAAATTATTGTTTCTCCTCTAAGCCCCGCTTTCTGAAGCCGGTCGATTTGTACAAAGCTCATCGTTCTAAAAAAGCAAGGTGTGCTCTGATTGACCAGCTATCCAGTGCACTCCATGTGTGTGTGACGGAAATGTTACGGCCCTTATGATGCTATGACACCAATACAATAAAACACCACCAGAAAGAGCCATCCAGTGGGGACATAATTACTGATTATCTCATGTCCAGGAAGTATGCTTGTTTGTGTCATAGACGTTCTGTGTGGCTTTCATTATGACACGATATATCAATATATAAGAGTCACCGCAGCTAAACCATGTAAACAACTGCCTTTGCGGTTTCTTCGCATATACGTTGCGTCACTCTTTCGTTGCACCTTGTGGTAAGTTTTGCCTGACTTTAACACTTGTGATCTCTCACGTTTGCTCTAGCACGTGACATTTGTTGCATCCAGTGGGGACATGATTACTGATCATCATGACTTAGTGCTGTCTTTTTTTACATGTCACATTGCAGTAAACATAACACCATGTCTGCATTCGTAGTCGGAGGAACAACAAACAGCAAGAACTAACGTTACCCTTCACTGCTCAAAACTCGCGTTTGAATAGTAAGTAGCAAATTCTTATAATAATAAAACTTAAAAGGTGGCGAGTCAGAAGTGCCAGACTGTCCTTGCAGATGTAGAATTGCTTCACTTTATAGTCTCTGTTAGAGCTGCACAATTAATCGTTAAAAGATCGCGATCTCGATTCGACCCACCACACGATCTTAATCCAGCATTTATACGATTCAGACAATTATATTTTCAAGGACAGGAGACGAGAATAACTCGTCTGATCTCGAGATAACACGCAATCACTCACAGCAGTCGAGGCCTAATGGAAAGTGAGTTGGAGTTGACTTCACTATACTTCACGTTCTGCAGCGCGGAAGCAGTTTGGGGGTTCAAATAGGCCTCGGGGCTCAGGAAAAATAGAAAGGACTCTTTATTCCAATGCATTAGCTGTGTAATATATAATTTGTCTCACATCGATAATTACTAAACAAACAATACAATAGGCACATCTATATAATAAATTATATTTATATATAATTATGTTTAATTTCTTAATGTTTAATGGTGATTTTTTTTCCCGTTACATTATTACATCACTTTTCATTAAATTTCTTTAAATTTAAAGCAAAAAGTATTACTTACTGCTGTTTGATAACCTAATGATAATCTTTCAAATAAAAAAAGGTTCTCCATGAACCGCGAGAGAATCGTGATCTTTATATTAAGCAAAAAAATCGTGACTCATTTTATCCAGAATCGTGCAGCTCTAGTCTCTGTGCGCAGCCAGCATAGGCTTCTCTCCAGGTTTTTGGAGTCTGTCCTCCGTAAATGCGCTGAACGCACTCTAATATTTGTGTTGAGCTGTCCTGGAACAGTGTTAATACATCTTGATGACTGATTTCTAGTTATGTCCTCTTTTGGAAGCACAAGTAGTTTCACTTTCTCAACAGCACTACAGCGATAATAATAGCTTCGCCTTCTTTCTTTGTGTAAATATGTGGGTAGTGTTTGAGAATAAACCTACACTGTGATGTAGAAAAGTGGGGCCGTTTTAGGGAAGTGTGAACAAGTCTTAACTTTTATAAAGTATAGCTGCTTTTGAGACTTCGCAACTTCAGCTTGTAACACAAAAGAGAAAGGAAAACTTGAAATTGCATCATATGACCCCTTTAACTGCTCTCATAGAATTAGCAATGAATGCTTTACGTTTATCATAATTGGCGTAAACGGGTGTTTAAAAACAAGGCCTGTTAATATCAAGAACTATTAGCATACACGTGCTTTAAGTGCTCTTTTAATACTGGTGCATTTATAGCAAACGGCTTTTCAAAAAGTTGACGTCGACTTTGAGAGTCCACTTAATGTGCTTGAGCCAGGTCAACAGTTGAACACGGATGATAAATGAGGCTGTTTACCCTCCTCCGGTCATGCTTTGAGATGCTGCAGCCTTAATTGCATTACCTAACTGGTCTGAGTACTTGCTCATGTCTGTTATTAGTTGTTCACCAGTCAACCCAAGCCCTAATTCACCAAAGCGCTTGGTGAATAAAGTTATATACCAGAACTGAAAGAATGAGATTATACTCAAGGAGCCGGGCAGAAACGTGATGTCTTTCTTAGCGTGATTTATGACCAGAGGCGCCCCATAAGCTCAATTCATGTGAATTATGCATAGAGTGAATCAACTGCAGTGGGAGTCTGACTTGTTTTTGGCCTCGTAATTAGCAGATGGTGAGTATGGATGCATACAATTTTCATTCATGAATGTTAGACTGCGAATGAGCTCATTTTCTTGCAGCAAGTGGAACAGATTTGGTGCGCCATCTGATGTTGCCATTTTCTTGCTGGGTGGATAAACTCCCAGTTTAACCCATCACAGGCTTTACAGAGGCAGCCTATAATTGGAGACATTGTTTGCCCTCTCATGGCGGCATAGTTGTCGTTGCAGCAGTGTTTTTGCCAGTGTGGGAACAGGCCGAACCTATTATTAGGCAGATGGGATAAATATGTAAGTTTACAGTTGGTATCAGATGTGTGTGGGATCAAGTTGTGATGTCGTCAAGGGTGCAGCTTGTAAGCGAGACAGCTTGAGTCAGAATTCTGGGAAGCATTTGTGCATAGGAAACCAAGATGAGCGTTGTTTGAACGTGTCAGCATCTGATACAGGCATCTGGTTAACTGCATCCTAACTGCCGTTTTCGCGATTATCAGATACGTCTGTGCGCAAGCGAAGCACAGCCATGGGTTCACCAGGAAGTCTCATGTCAGGCTGCACATCAAAGGAAGTATACTTGTTTGTGTCGTAGATGTTCTGTGTGGCTTTCATTATGACACAGGCATCGATATAAATGAGTCACCGCATCTGAACCATGTAAACAACTGCCTTTGCGGTTGCTTCGCGCATGTTTTGCGTCACTCTTTCGTTGCACCTTGTGGTAAGTTTTGCCTGTAACGTGACTTGTGATCTCTCACGTTTGTTCTAGCACGTGCCTGTCTTCATCTCAACTAAACCATGGGGTCATTCCGAAAGCCCAGGCCCCGTTTCATGAGCTCGCCTGTGCTGTCCGATCTCGCCCGTTTTCATGCCAGCTCGCCTGCACTGCAGCTGTCCAATGCTAGTGTTTGGAACAGGTGGGTGGTTCCCTTTCCTAAGGATGAGAGAAAGAAAAGACATTGTTTCATTAATTGCCATGAGATTTAAGAGTTTTTTTATAGACGCAACCAAGAGGTTTGGTTTTTTTTAAAGGTAAAGTTCATTCAAAGATGACAACGCTGTTGTTATTTAATCATTAAAATCTAAAATATTTTTAAATATACTTTCCATAGTCAATTTTATTTTTGCATTCATTATGAATTATTAATTTGTAATTATTATTACATTTTTTTCACGCACCACATGAACCTTGAAGCTGATCTTAGCTAAGCTGCTCTTAAAAACATGCATGGCAATTTTATGCGAGTTTGAAAAACTTTTAAACTATTTTTAAGAAAAAACTTGGTGGAACTATCAAGTAAAAGGTTATTACATATTTTTGTTACCTCTTTAATACAAGTAAATGATAAAAAAATTGACAGATAAATAATAAATTCATAAATATTATTGTTATTTAGCTTAACCACTTGATATTTTACAAAATGAACTTATAACTTACATTATCATACATGTATGGCACATTATTATAAGAAATGTAATCTGTTTTATTTTAGTTATTAAAGTTATTAAAGTCAAAAAAGTTATTAGACAAATATCAAGTATTATTAATTCATTAGTGTTATTAGATTTTTTTACTTGTCACTTACTTTTTAATTGTTTAATGAGAACTTATTATTATTTCTCTTTCATTTTAAATGCTATCAGGACAGTAACTGACATTTTTGACTGTATGTCCTTTAAAAATAACAATTTATTTTTAATGAAATTTTACTTTAAAATTTTCATTTTATTTGAGCAATTATACCATTCTCAAACGTAGAGGTAACTGTAGAAGTCACTGTAGAAATATGTAAAATATAATAAAAATAAAGCAAATAATGACTTTTTTTTAACATTGATTAAACAAAACATCTTTAGCTTTGATATTTGCTTCTAGAAAGCCCTGAACTTTAAACGTGAGTCAAGAAGGGTGGTGTTTACGATCACTGTACCTCTGACTCATGTGAAACCTTGCATTTTCATATATGATTTCACACTTTGCATGCCATATTTAGTCTTTAGGGAAAAAACCCTTAGAGACACACATTTTCAAGGCGGTGGAGTAGGAAGCAGACAGCAGCCTTTGCCTTTACCACTTCCTTATGGAAACGGGACCTCTTCTGTCCCTTTCTCAGGAAGTGTAGAGCAGGATGTTAGTCCGAAGTGGTCAGTTGGACGGCGAGCAGAGAAAGTTACTGGCAGCCGGACAAAACCGCTGACACTAGACACTAAAACACAGAATTTCCCGGACACAGGTGGCATTGCTGGATTTTGACATGCTTGTACAAAGTCTTTATGCATATAAAGGGATGTTTTGCATAAAATTTTCATAGCTTGCAAATCAGCCACTTGAATGAGGCGTAGTTTCCTGATTTCTCAACAAAATGAGCCTTTTCTGTTTTTCAGTGTTCAAACGGCTGTAATTAAAGTCTTCCAAGGTGGGGGGCTGCAGGCCAATGAGCTCTACACCCTGAACGAAAGCATAAGGTATGAAAGGCCATGTACTAAATTCACTTCCTCTACAATGATTTCAAGTCAAGATTAGAAATTTTTGACTCATGCCAGTAGGCAGTGACCCAAAATACACTGACAGCCACATAGCAAGCACATGGCAACCACTCACAGCACCATAGCTTTGTGCTGGTGAGTTTTTTAAAAGCAGGCAATGGGAATTTTTGTTTTTCAGGTGGCTTTTAAGGACCGAGCTGGGATCATTTATCACCGAATACTTTCAGGTAATGTTTTTTCAGTTCTGAAGACATATTGAACCAAAAAAAAAGTTGAATTTGATATTAAATTTCATATTAAATAAATATTTTGTTATGAAAATTGTTCGCACACATTTTTAGTGTCATCATTATTACTTATGTTAACTCTCAAATTGTTTACATCTTGAGGCTGTACTATTGAAACAATAAATACTTCAGCATTTACAAGCTGACCATTGTAAGGTTTTTGTGTGTGTGCTAATCAGCATCGAATGCTGTCAAATGAGCTTAACCTGTAATGTATCTGGAATATTCCCTAAAGTGCCTGCATGACTCATTTTATCCAGGATCAGCTCCTGAATAAGGGTCTGACATATATTTTGGAGAAGATTCAGCTTCATAACGGTGAGTTCTGAAGCCGCTATATAGATCTTATTGGTGCATTTGATGGCCTGCGTGAGCTCTAATAAGGTTTTATACAGGTGTGTAATTCAGTCGCTTCTTGCATTCTTGTCTCATTTCTCATGCCCAGATGAGACTCTTCTCCAAGCGCTGTCTGAGATGTGGGTGAGGTTTTTCACAGACATCCTGCCAACTCTTCAAGCTATTTTTTACCCCGTGCAGGTATTAAGATGATCTCACCTACCATTCAAAGTAGTGGGTTGGCGTCAAGTTACCAACACTGGTGGGTTTTTTTGACTGGGTTTAGGGTCAGGAGTTGACTGTGAGGCAAATGGCTCTTCTAGGCTTCAGGAACATGGTTCTGTTGAAGCTTCCTGTGGAGAACATGTTTCAGGGCTCCTCATTTCCTCCTCCAATCACACAGATGCTGCTCATCCTGCAGGTGAGCTCTTACTATTAATGTCAGATTTTATGATGCACCGTGAACATTTCCACTACATGGAAATTGCATTTTAAACATTCTTCTAAATGTTTGGTCCTGATAGCTTTAGGACGCATCTTAGATGCTCAAAAGTGATTTGGGAGCTTAAACAGAGAGGATGCACAGTAGATCAATAAGCATCTCATATTTCATCTCACACCCTTCACTCGTATTGTTGTCTTTTCTCCTTGGTAACCACATGCAGTCAAAATAAACGTTTAGGTGAAAAAAATAGTTTGTTGTGGAAACAACGCCAAAACTGAGACATCAGTGTGGTGTAAAAAAAAAAAAAAACATTAAAAAGCAGGAATGTGACCCTGGAGCACAAAACCAGTCTTAAGTGGCTGGGTTATGTTTTGTAGCAATAGCCAAAAATAGATTGTATGGGTCAATATTTGGCCAAAATTAAAGAATTATATTAGAAATTAAAGAAAAATCATGTTTCATGAAGATATTTTATAAATTTCCTAAAGTAAATATATTGAAACTTAATTTTTGATTAGTAATATGCATTGCTAAGAACTTTATTAGGACAACGTTAGAGGCAGTTTTGTCTTGTCCTAACAAACCATGCATAAATGGAAAGTTTATTTATTCAGCTGTATATATGAAATGTATAAATCTCAGTTTCGAAAAATTGACCCTTGTGACTGGTTTTGTGGTCCAGGGTCACAAATGTGAAGTGTACAATTTTATATAAGCACTAATATTAATACTTGTCTTAGGATATGCATTATTAGAGCTGTAAAAGTGTTTAAATCATCGATAACTTAGTTTAAAAAAACATATACAGCATATATAAATCATTTAAAAATAATAATTGACCTTAATAATTATGGATCTTAATTATTCTTAAAACTTTTAATTAAACTTTATTCGGAGTATTGCTTGTTATTGATATTTCTTATTAATAAGCCTAAAATGCATGTTAGTGTAACTTTTAATGAGGATTGTGATAATATTGCCCTTTAAATGCTAAAGTATACTTCCAGTAGTTCCACTTTATCTCAATCATATACTATAGATACACTAAATACTACACACATACTAAGTAGGGCCTATGTCTTTAATTGGACTTCAGCTCTACTTCCGCAGAATTAAAGTGCATTAAGTACAAAATTAGTTGTTTCAATTTAAGTATACCAGTTTAGTATACTAAAAGTACAATTGCATGGCATTTTATTAAGTACATAAATATGAAAATGTATTTGTAGTATACTGAGAATGAAATAAATGTTTTTCAAATTCATTTAAGTATTTTTCACTATTGTAGGCCTCTAATTTTACCTTCAAATATATATTGTCATTAGTAAATAAAAAAAAATAATACAATAAAAACTACAATAAATATTAGATGAAAAATTCAACTTATAAAACATGAAAACTTTTTGATATAAAATATACTAATTGATTAACAGTATATAAATTAAAGCTAAATACAAGCATGTAAAAAACTAAACATTTAAATGAAATCTGAAATAATAAAATAAAAAGCTATGTCCAAAATAAAAAAAGTACAATTAAATGCAATATAAATAATACTTAAATAACACAAGAAAAAAGTTGTCTATTTTAATAACAAACATACACAAAATGTTATTAATGCACAGGTGAGAATATGAAGCAGAGATGGAAAGATAAATGAAGATTGGGAGAGCGTTCCCTGCGCGCTGGTGTGGGAACATATAGGGATCTGCTTTGTGCTGCTGTAATCTCAGCTGAGATTTGAAGAGCCTCCGTGAAACCAAGCACCTTGACCCAGCGTTCATTTTTCAAATACGGTTCCTCCATACAAAAGAAATTTGTCAGCTTTGTTCCAGAACAAGGCTGAGTACCGCAGGGATACAGTGTCATGCTTAAGGGCATAATGGTGATGAAGCACACTGATGCGTCATCCGTTCCTCATTTACTCCCACTTGTCAGCTGTCTTGGGATTGAACCCAGATATTTAACTGTTCATCCACCAGCAGTGATTGTCAGCTCTTTGTTTTAGATCCTTATTTTCATGATGTTCTTTTTTTCGGGTGGCAGGGCATTCATGAGCCTAATGGACCTACGCAAGAATATTTCCGGCTTGAGAGGCTAGTGGACATGGTTATATCTCCCTATCTGAGTAACTACCTCTACATGAACCCTAGCGATTCCTCTTCAGGTGCTTTTGCTTTGTTTTTTGTTTGTTTGTTTTAAGGGGGGCGGGGGGGTTAAATTCTGGGTCAGTTAATGTATTCAAGCAATTCAATTCAATACACCTATGATCATCATAATTTGACTTCCTGAATTAAACATTTATTATGATATTTAAGTGGGGACTAATGTAAAATCTGTCAGGTTGGCATAACTGTCGAAAAGAAAATATCGCAAAGAAAAGGAATATCATGAAGACAAAAGCTTAAATAAGGAAGAAAAGCAGAATCATTTATTTAGTAGCTTGTCTTAACCGTTTAATTTTTTGTTTTGTTAAAATAAATTTATTTTTACAAAACAGCTTTACTATGAATGTTTTTTTTTTTGTTTTTTTAAACATTGATTTGCAAATTAAAATCGTCTGTTGTAACCAAGGGAAAAATCTATGGTATTTATTAATTAGTAATTTATGATATTTTAATAATATATTTGCAACTTTAAAAATATATTAATTGTGTTAATTATCAATAATTAAAAAAAAAAAACAATTGTCCACCAAATTAAAATTATGTTGCATAACCCACATGCAGAACGAAATATTTTTAAGATCAAGAAGTCATTTAAATTATCCAGAAATTTAGTTGAAAATGTGGTAAAGTGTCACGTGGTGCAACTCCCCATTAATTTTATAATTTATAATATTTGTAAAAATGTCTTTGTAGCTTGAAGATTTATTATTAATAATAATTTTTTAAACATTTATGGTGTAACCAACATGCAGAAAAAAACATTAGAAGTCTTATGAACAATATATTAAGGTTATAATTCATAATATTTGCAAAAGTAAGTCTTTGTACCTTGAAAAATCTTAATAATAATAATAATAAACAAAAGTTATATTTGTCATATGGTGCAGAAAAAGCTTAAAATCAAAAAGTCTAATAAAATATCATATAATTTGATCCTTTTATGACAATTAGATCATGTATTTTTATGTAATGTTGTGCAACTCCAAGAAAACCTAATGAAATTTATTAACTGATAATCCATGATTTTAAAACTTCTGTGCATTTTGAAAAATTGTTTTAAAAACAAGTGTACCATGAGCATTAGTGGAATGCTGACAGGTAAATAAATAATAAAAATTAAGTTCTTTTATGATTATGCCACATGATATTTTTAGAGTCAATAAATATAAGCGTTTCTTGAAAAATATTCTAAAAGTTTATCATAGCCATGTAAAACTGTTCATATGTCATTGACTGTAGCAGGTCAAGTCAGTGCTAAATCTAACCGCCGTCATAATTGCTGCCCCCACAGAGGATCATCTGGAAGGCCTGAGGTTGGTTGCCACTCCACACCTCAGTCAACCTGAGATTATGGTGACACATTTTGCCCACGACTCTTTCCTGGCACCTCTAATTGAACACGAGGGTGAAGCCTATTTGGAAAGGACCGGCGGTGTCCGACGCCACACAGTCGCCAATGTGCATTCAGACATCCAGCTCCTGTCCATGAAAAACAGGATGTGTTCAGAAAAAATGGAGGTCAGTGTGGCGGCCAGGATGACCAAGACGGAGAGCAAAAGGACAACTAAGACTTTCTACAGTCAGCCGGCCTTTTTTGACTCCCGGCCAGGTGGCGTGGAAATCCTCCGAGGGCAAAGCACTGCAGAGATGAAGTGTGGCCTAACTAGTTAAAAAAATGCTCTCAAAACGCCCACTGACTTCTTGTAAAGTTACGATAACTGAGACAAGCTAGAACGTGTTCGCCTAATACGTGGAAATGTGAGCTGTTTTGTGTGCTAACTACTGTTTGGCCTGTCAGTTTAGCCTGTTTTTAAGAGCTTGGAGGGTGGAGGATGATAAAATGAAAAATCTGTCATTATTTACTCACCCTCGAGTAGTTCCAAACCTGTATGAATTTCTTTGTTCTGCTGAACACAAAGGAAGATATTTTGAAGAAGGTCTGTAACCAGGCTGTTTTGGGTCACCATTGACTTCCAGAGTATTTCTTTCCTACTATGGTAATCAATGGTGACCCAAAACATCCTGGTAACTACTTGAGGGTAAGTAAATGATGAAAGAATTATTGTTTTTGGGTGAACTTTTTCTTGAAAGAAGCTTTCACTTCAGCCGTTTCTTGTAAAGCACGCCAAAAGTCACACTTTTTTTCTATTGTGGAGGTGGTAAAGCGGTGTGAAAGTACTCTGGTGAGCAAAGGTACAGCAGAAACCATACTGAGACAAACTAACGCCACTTCCTTACATTTAATTTCTTTACCTTTTCTTTCTTAAGTGGTCTTACCGTTTCATTTCCTGGTAGTGGAAACTAAACATGCTGACATGAAGAAAACCTGATTTTTAGTCTTTTTATGAATTTAATTTAAAATAATTAATAATACAAATTTAATTTAAAATATTTAAAAAGAAAGTTAATTCTGTGTGTGTGAAATGTATATTTTTGTAGCAATAAATATAATGAATAAAGTGTTTTTGAAATCATTTTAACACTGTACGTGAAGGTTTGAGTAGATGTCTTTAGTGGTTCATGTGAGCATTTCTTTGCGTCTCTGGCATACCGTTTAGAGTTCCTTCAGCAGATTAGCTGTTAAGGAGCTTTAGATGCTGTTTTCAACGTCAACATCACCTCAGAAAAACCTTTTTCAGCGCGCGAGCTGCCAAAGAGCTTTATCGCGAGTGTACTAATCAAGGACTTTTGACCTTGGAGCAGATGGTTATGTGTTAATCAAAGACAATGTTTTGTTGCTTTTTTTGGATTTTGTTTTATTGTTTTTAGCCTGGTTGTGTTCATAATGTGAATATTTTAAAGAGTGATTTTTAATTAAGTTGGAATGGGAAAGTGCTTGGTTATTGTGAAAATCATGTCAATACAAAAGGAAGTCTTAGTGGTTAAAACAAAATAGCCTGTAAAAGAAATATAGAAATATCAGCTACTGTTTTGGGATTGTTTTTTTTATAGATCTGGCAGAAGTAGTCAGACTCATTGAGGAAGTCCTCTTCTGACTGCCACTGGAAGGAAGTTCACTGTAATCTTATTTGAGTTGATTAGTTTAGCAAAGCTTTCCTATTTAGAAGATAGGGAAGTTATGTAGCCGAAGGGTATCAATACATGGGAAGTAAGAAGAAAAAAAATAGACTACTGGTCTTTGATGCCATCTTCTGGATGGTTTACTTGATTGCAACTAGCAATCAATAAATAAAAGTGATTTTCTTTTCTTATTTCTGTATTTATATATATATATATATATATATAGTAATGCTGTCAAACAATTAATCACATCCAGAATAAAAGTTGTTGTTTACATAATATATATATATATATAGGTGTGTGTGTGTACTGGTTTTTATATCCCCGTGGGGACCAATTGTCCCCACAAAGATAGGAATACTAGTAAATTTT
>JAUMHR010035155.1:0-12582 GCA_032361145.1 Enteromius fasciolatus
ACATTCAACAACAAAACACCTCAATCTCTTAGGAGTCTTGCTTGTCTCTGCGTCTCGGTCTGATGACGGCTCACTCACGGCGGGTCTGAGGTAAGACACCAGTTCAGTCTGTGTGACACGCTGCTGTCAATCAACAATCACGGGAGGGGCCTCCGACCATGTGACGTCACACGGTCAGACGGCTCATTTTGAGAAAGCAGAAAACATCTAAGGAGATTACAAACAAAATACTGGGTGCATTTTTATCATAATGGGATGCCACAACACATTTCATTTCAAACAACTTGTAAAAGTACACCTGGCATTATATGACCCCTTTAATACTCCACAAGGGGTTAAATTGGTTTTGGTTTTCAGCGTGCTTTTGAAAATAATTCAGACAAATTATTCAAAATGTACTGTGACCAAATTTCAGATGAAATGCATTATAAACTACAATGCTTTTTTTCCCCCTTCACAGAAAACAAATGGTTACAAATATTATCAGCATGCCAATTTTTGAATTCCAGATTTTTTTAGATGTTTTAATCTCAATGTACATGTGTGCATTTTTTTTTTTTTTTTTTTTGAGAGATAGAGAAAGACAAAAACAGACCGGTTGCAGTAAAGTCAATGTTTATTCCACATTCTGTTCCTGCTTTTATGATGAGCTTTCTATCTGTTAACCCAATAACAGAGCATGGCTTTCTGAACAGGACCATTTGGCAATGTGACCTTGTCACTTTTCGCATGTTTGTCATTTTGGCCTTTTAGATTTGTAAACATTATCATGAAAATATCTGACAAAAAGGCAAGTCATTACTGAACTCCAATCCATAATGAAAAGCTTGTATAAATGCATTTAGGACATGTAACATGCAAGTTCAATTGCCAGGGATTTACTGACTTATATGCACAGACATGTAAAAGAAAATGGTTGTTTAATACATAACATGTCACATGGCAATGCATCCCACTAAAAATACTAGTTCAGGAATAATGCAGACTAAATAGAGTTAATGTTTGAAAATACTCTTTTATATTTTATCTTCAAAATAAACAACGCCAACATCTCATTCTGGAATACAGAGAGTCATTCGGGGGGTTTTCTCATTGCATCTGGATGGGTTTCCACAACTTTGATGCTACTGTATGAAACAACTCAGTGCTTTATAATGACTTTCAGGGAATTGGTCATGGGAAATTGCATTGTTCTTCCTGAATGTGCATACATCATCATCAACTCGGTCCTTATCAAGGGAGTAACTGAAAACAAAACTAAGGATGGATCTGTTGGCCGAGGGTTACGGACTTGAGGACCGATGGCTTGACTGTCAAGAGTTGCCTGAGGTTTGTGATCTGGAGCATTTGAGTCCATTTACTTTCATATCAACTGCATAGTAGTAATACAAAATTTGAGTACAGCTCTCAATTGCATAGTGATGCTTCATCACATGTACCTTAAATCCTTTCTTTTACTTAAGGAGCCCATCATTAATACTTCACAACAGCATAAATGCGGGACCAGTATCCAGTTGCCTTCAACGGTGCGGGAAAGCTCAGCTGTTTCACTTTGAGTATTAGAGGTATCTCTAAAGAAGGTAATGACAACATTGTGAATTTAAAACACTGAAATGTGCATCATCCACTGTAGCAATAAATAAATTGTAATAAGTATTGGAATGAAATATAAGACATACATATCATACACACGCAGGCTACCCTGTTTTCAAGAGGTACTTACAGATGGTCTGTTTTAACATGACTAACCCTATCGCTCAATATGAAACACTGAGAAGTCAGTAAAGTTTCAAGGTGACGTGTGTAATATTCTCTCAACTTGTAGAGGAGTTCCCAAGTGGTTCTTGTTTTCGAGTTTAATCAATAAAAAAAGACTTGCATAAATAAAAGCACCAACATTAAATTAACCAGCTAACATAAGTAATTAACTCATTTTATGCTTAAGTGTTTGTTGTCTAGTGTGACCATAGTTTAGTAAAAAGAAATCAAATAAAAGACAACAGGGAGACAGGATGCAGACGGGAAATGGGGGTGGGGTTAATTTCCATTCCTAAAAGACATATTTTACAGTCACTGTTATGCATATTGACTTTACACACAGCTAAAAGGCTTCCTACCAGTGGTCATCCTTCACAAAACGTAACTTCGACCACCGTCTTATAATACGTAGAATGCAAAATGCTTCAATACAAGCATTTCAGTTAAATGTAATGTATGCAATATTTCAAACCTTTAACCCACAGGAGAAAATCAAAACACCGCAACAGGTAAAAAAAATAAAATAAATGCGGATTTGGCAACCCTGCATCCAACGTGATTTAAATACTCTGCTAATTGATAGCGGCTCTCTGATTCGTGAAGATTATATTCAATATTATAATGCTTAATGTCGTAATAGTCTGAAATATGGAGCAGGGTTAAGAAAACAGTCCTGTGGAGCGCTTTAATACAAAAATGCATAGTGACTGTAAAAAGCAGAAGCCAAATCCCGGATATTTCAGGCGATTTAGAAATTACGGCCAGTCGCTATTTTTATTTCCAAAAAGAGGACAGGTCCAGGGAAAAGTGCATATATGGTCACCCTATTGTTCTCTGTTCTCATATGTACGTAAGTGTTTAGTCCAATTTCTTAGCTAGCAAACAGTCGGCTCATCAGTTTATTAGCTAAAAGAAGCTTAATTTCTATAAAAAGGAACAAAACAGCCTTCTGGAAGATTTACTGTGGCTCATGACAAAGTCTGTGACGAAGGCATTGAAGTGGTTAATTCAAAATGTTTAAGGACCGCTGCCATAAACACTGCCCAACAAGCAAGGTAAAAACACTGGACTTAACCTTGTTTGTTGGGTGTTCCAACATTCAACTTCTGGATTGGTTAAAATTTTGGGTGGGATTACCAGTTTGGCGAATAATGGAAGACGGGGCAGTGTTTGGGATGCAAGCGTTATTTCGGCAGAAATTACACACTTCACCTTTAAATTAGTGTCTGCGAACATGTCTTTACCTTGTCATTTAAATTTTTACATCATCATCATCACTGCTTCATATAGGATGGATTTCTCTCTGGAAGTGTTCGTCCTGATTGTTTCATTGTACATGCATTCGTTAAACCTTTACATCATTGCACATCTCATAGAATTAGCACACAGATTCATTTAAGTCATTAAATATAAAACCAAAGCACAACTTTCCAGTGACAAAGGCAACAGTTTGAATTTGTACACTACTTATGTTGCCGCAGAGATCGAGCACACGTTCAGTGCCTCACCATAAACAACAAGCATTCCCAGGTCCAGTGTGGGATCACACTGGTTTAAAGAGGTAAAATACACATTATACAGTACAGTGACAGCAGCAGAGGGCAGAGACTGGTTGGTTAGTTGAAATGTCATGGAGTTGCGTAATATCCATATTGACATTTTGGCTCAGGTGAGGAGTTTGTAGTCTGAACAAGAGAAAAAACAAGACTCATGTGACCAGTAAAGGTGAGTAAAAGGTAGTATATGATCTGAGCAAGTGGTGATGATGAAGAATAAGGAAGAGGAGGTCTCCTGCTCCTCTTATGTTCTCAGGAGGATGCCGATGATCCACACCATCCCTGAGTTCCTAGACAAATATCAACCCGTGTAGCATTGTGATAAGGTATAAAGCCTTTGGGAGGTCAGAGAAGTGTGTGTGAATGTGCTTTGAAACAGAAACTGTTTGTAGTATTTAACAGTACATCCGCAGAAATGGCCTTCCTCTTTTAAAAAAAGGACAAAGTCTCCAATAGAGGCCTTGTCCCAAATGGCACCCTAAGCCCTTGAAGTCTTTCATGGAGTCCACACTTTAATTGATATAATGCCACACGGACCATGGTTTCCAAAGTTCGCACCAGGTTGGGCTCAGATAAAGGGTGCACTGAGGGACACAGTGGCTGCAAAGGTGTTAAATCTTGACAAGTACGACACATTATGGTCTGAATAAGCAAAGACCACAAGCCCACTAAGATTTCAGCATTTGGGTTAGCGGCACTCATAACAGTATTTAAATAAAGTTGTCACTTCGGCGAACATGTAGTAGGGCAATGATTATACCAGGGGTGTCCAATCCTGCTCCAGGACGGCCAGCATCATGGAGAGTTCATCTCCAATCTACTCCAACACACCTGCCTAGGGGTTTCAAGTAACCTTGAATACCTTAATTAGATGGTACAGGGGTGAACTCGGGAGGATGAACCCTCCAGGAGCAGGACTAGCAGACTGGACAAGTTTATGTGTTGGCATAGGGAACATTGAGTCAGTGGACCTGCATGGCCCCTGTGGTTCTGGTTGAGGCCACAGTTGTGACTAGACCACGCAAAGATCCTATGGTGAGGTAGTTGGTTCTGTGAGTATGAGCTAGTAGTGACCCAATCTTGGGTCCTGGGAGGTGAGCCATAGTTGCAGGTAAATTCCAACCTTATAGACTGGCAAATTTGAACAGTAGGCTGAGTGTGGCTACACGTCTCACTCCTGTCACTGTAGGTCCGTGTGCAAACAGAGAACCTCCATCTGGAAGGATCTCACTGCTCTGAAGAAAGACGGCTAAAAGTCTGAGCCTTGAAAACAAAGTAGTCTCCTAAAACATGCTTACTGAGAGGGTTTGCCCTTCAGTTATTGTCAGAATTTCTTATAGAAGTTCAGTTAATTTGTAATATGGTACAGAAATTCATAAAGGGTTGTTCGCACTGACAGCAATTAAATCAGTGGAACTTGGCAAGTCGGCGTGGTCTTGATGGCGATTTTGGTACTCTGCTGCCACAGGCTCCTCTTTCCTATTCTGACTACCAGATGGGAACATCATCTGCATGATACCTATTCTCTTTCATTGTAATCGCAGTAAAGGGATGAGGTCCCCAAGAGGGGTTCTTTGCCAAGCTTTAGTTTACAGGAGGTTTATTTCTTCTTGTCGTTGACTACTCTAATCCGCCACTCTAAGAGTTTAAAAGCAATTGGCTGGACTGTCCTGTACAACCGCTTCTGTACTCAATATCTAAGTGTATCAGGCAGCGGATCATGTGAGCTTCGTTGTCTACACTCCCACTGGTAGTCGCCATGTTGCAGCTTGCATCTGCTCTTCGCAGCAGTATTGCTGTGCAACTTGGGCTTTTCGTTTTGCCTCAAATCTGTCTTTGAGAGCGAAAGACATCTGGTGCCTACATCACTGCAAATCGCTGTCAGGGTGAGCACCTCCTTGAAACTGCAAGACCATAACCTTCTCATAACAACTATGGTCAAGATGGTTATTCTTTAAGAATGGCAAATTCTTCAAGTGTTGGGCCCCAGGGGTGTTTGGAGCTGTGCTTGTTAGGGAAGCTTCATAAACAGTCCGTTGTCCATGGGAGGGACGGACATGGGGAAGGAAAACTGGAATAGGCTCATATCAGCAGTGAGCGCAGCCATTGCAGCAGGGTCATGCTCGATTTGGTTTCTCAGCGATGGGTCGATCTTCTCCAAGCGTCGTTTTAGCCTCTTGGCCTCCCTCTCACGGATGAGTCTTGCCTGCCTCTTCTCGGGTGTCTCGTTGGCCCGCTTGAATCGCATGGCCTCCCGGTCTCGCTGCAGACGACGTGCCCGCTGTTCATCCGTCTCCTGCATCCTTTGCAGACGCTTTGCCTCGCGGTCTCGTAAGCGTCGCATTTCCCGCTCCTCCGGTGTCTCACATGCCCGCTTGGTCTTCTTGGCCGTTCGTTCCCGTTCAAGCCGCTGCATCCGTACCTCTACAGGTTCATTTTTCCTACGGATTGCCCATTTCCGCATGGATGGCGACTGGGCATCCACAAGCTGCTGGTAAGCAATGCAGCTGTTACAGACCAACAAAACCCCAGCTGGGTACACGGGCATAGGGTTCATAAGATCTGGAAGAGGCGAAAGTCCCGTGCTTTGAGGACTGAGGCTGTCAGGGAGTGAGGGAAGAGGTGCAGAGGGGAGAAGACCATCTGGCAATGAGGTCAGTCCAGGACCAGGATGTGTGTTTGGGCTAGTCATAGTGCTTCTGGGTAAAGGGTTGGACATGGCACAGGCCTCACCCTCGCTGTTGATCTCTATACTGCTTGTGTCGAGGAACTCCTTCAACTTTTCCCTACGATTTCAGACCAGGAAACGGTTAGAAACAACAATGAAGCACAGCTTCCCAGTAAAGTCATGTCTTGAGTAAAGAACTGACCTGTTGAAGTTGTTGGTGTCTGTAAAGTGAGCCCCACATACGGCACAGTTGGACAGTCGGTCCTCTGAATGGATGAGAAGATGGCGACCAAGAGAGCCAGGAGAACTGAGAGCTCTTCCACAAACTGGACAGACATAGCTCTTACTGCCACTCACAGCTGTGTGCTGATCAAAGTAAATATAGGACAAAGAGATTTCATACATTAATTAGCAATTACAATAGGCACTAGAGCTTTTAAGCTTCAAAAAGGGTTAAAACTAAACCTATCATTTGATAAGTCTCTATTCATTATAAATGGTTTGAAAAGAGCAATTACTGTGCAATTTCCATGCATGGAAGAAAAAAAAGTATTACAGGTTTGGAATTGCGTTTGATTGAGTGAATGACGAAATCAATTCTATTTGAACTTGGAATATGTTAAGCAACTTTTGCATAGATTTTCCCAGTGCGGGGGAGCTTGGAAAGCAGAGCCAGCCTGCAAATTTTGGAGAGCCGCAGGCATATTTCACACAAATTTGTTTAGTGTATGATCAACAGACTAAAATTTTTTCGCTTGAGATTTGGACTCCATCCAGTCCGAGGATATAAAACATGTTGCGAGTCGATTTTACTGCACATAAAGTTTTCATGTGTCACTCTTGCATGAGTTTGTGGTGTTCAGAATGACTTTAAAGTCCGTTAGTGCGTGATCTCCAGTTGTTTAGTGTATGGTTCCTAGCCTTTGTCTGTAACAGTTTACAAAGTCAGCACCTATATGTTGCCTATTGTTCGTCATATTGTGTATTCCAGGCTTTTAGGTGTACTTTACAGTCTAGCTCTGAATGTAGTTTAAGTGATTTGATCACAAAACCTTTTAGTTTAGACTCCAGTACACATATTTACTTAGCACTGTCCACTTGTGATTGGATTACCCAAGGAAAATCCTAAATAAACAGTTCACCCAAAAATATAAATTCTCTCATCATTTACTCACCTTTAAGTAGTTTCAAGCAGGCTGTTTTGGTTACCATTGACTTCCATAGTAGTAAAAAAACTACTATGGAATCACCGGTGACCAAAAACATCCTGTTTACAAACTTTATTCAAAATATCTTCCTTTGTGTTCAACAAAGAAATTCATACAGATTGGGATCTACATGATATATTTTTGGATGAACTATTACTCTGAAACAAAGTAGGCTTAAGTATTGTTGTCCTCACCTGGTAGACATGTGCGATGAGCTGATCTGGGCTACTGAACTCCAGGGAACAAAGAGGACATGCAAAACTGCCCCCCTGGTCTGTCCCCTCCTCGTTCTCCTAACAGACACAATGCAAGACAGGTTTATAGTCTGAAATCTAGTGTAATATTTTTGCATTTAGTATGATTGCACTCAAGTGACTATTCTGTGAAACTGCTAATGACTGTAGCTGTGGATGACTGATGCGGCACTGGTGTGGTATGGCAGACAAATGAATGCATAAGCCCTCGTGACTCATTCCAACTGTCGTGTCAACTGGGTTGCTATAGAGCCATGAGTCACCCTACAAAAATATCTATCGACTCTTAAAGATGCCAGCAATCGTTGAGGTGGGATGACACAGAATTTTATCACGCTTTTCATCTTAAAATTGTATGAAACCCACATGCTTAATTTGTTCAATTATTAATTCAGGATGGAAATCTACTACAAACACTAGAGTAGCTGAAAAACAACTGTTGTTTTCAAATATATATATATATGTGTGTGTGTGTGTGTATACATATTCACATTCAATACTAACATATGGGGAATGTTTTAATTTTAATTTGAACACATTTTACAATCTGTGAATTATTCAAATTAAGAAACTGGTCAAGGCCAATTTTTTTCTTCTTGCAGTAAAAAAAATTATAAAAAGTTATCCGAGCACCGTCTGTGACAATCTTGTCATGCAAATCATGATAACAGAAGAATGCAGGATATTCACAGAAAGATCTACATCTTTCATTACACCTCCATCACTCACCTCCTTGACGTCATCATGCAGCATGAGGCCCTGGCTGCTCTTATTACTCGTCATGCTGTCATCTGCAGAAGCGTTTGAGGAGTCGTCTTTATCAAAATCGCTATCACCGTCGTCTGGCAGCATAGGGGGGAAAAAAAATTAGTTCATACTGTTATCAATGGCTCTGTCATGGGTCACCTTGCTTTTATGACTGTGAATCACAAAACAATCACAGCTGCATTCCTGTTTTTGTTTTTATGTGCGGTAAGCAAATATATAAATAAACTGAACGACAGAGTCGTGCCTCTGAAGCTGTGCGTCTCACCACTTGTGCTGTCTTGCTCGTCGGGTTCCTGCGAGTTGTTGCTATGGCATTCCCCGTCCTCAATGAAGTCATCTCGTGCATCCATCTCAAAAGTGTGCTGCGGGCCGGACAACCCAGTCGTGTGAAAAGGCCCTGTGAGTGAAAAGACACGGTCACTGAGAATGCCACTATATTTCAAACTAGTTTTTAAAGGCTTTCCTGTTTCGGCTGCTAGAGCATTGCCATGTGGTTTCTAGGGTATTCTGAGAGTTTCTGTGCATTTCTGGGTGATTGCTAGGTTGTTGCATGCAGACCCAACTCAGGGCGCTTCTTAAATGTAAGGCTTTTCTGTTGTTTTGTCGCCAAATATATGGATACAATTTGAGGCATCATTCAGGATTGTTGTTACTTTCCGTTTTTTTTTTAGTCAAAAATTGCAATTCTCTAAACCTGCGGACATTCACAGACATTCAGGTCTCTATCATCTACAGTCAAGTGCTTTAGCTTTTTGCTTAATAATTGCTAAAAGAATTATACTGGAACTGAATTGGAAAAACGCCCAACTATTTTCACTGGATGTGACCTGTTACAGTTTATTAAAGTAGATAAAAAAAAGATATGCAATTCATGGCAACACAGAATTTTTTCGCATTTTCTGTTGTATTCTATATGTAGCCCACATCTGACCCTGGCTGTACACTAGCCTTTTTTCCTGTTCATGAATAATTAAAACTCATCTGAGAGCGCACTCTGAGAGAAAATCGTCTGAGATCTGACATTTATCAGTGATGGCTTACTCAGATGCCACTTGTTCATTTACTCTTTTTTTTTTGTTTGTTTTTCTATTCTTTTCTTCTGAGTTAGGTTTGGAGAGCAAGGATTGTCTTCTTCAATGTTGTGAAACCAGTTGTATGGTTTTTCTTTTCCTCACTTGTAATAACTCTTTGATTAAAAATTGTTTAGTTTTTTGCCCATACTTTAAAAATCTAGTGTTGTTTGGATGCCAACGTTCTTGAAAATATCCCTTTTTTGAGGCTTGCATGAGTGATTATGCACACACCCGCAAAATATTATTTAGGCCAAACTGCTAGAGGGAACTAGGCCAAAAGGTGGCTACAGGAAATACCTGTATTCTCAGAGCAAATAATGTCACAGTGTAAATTTAAACTGCGGTTGTTTCTACGAATTAAAAAAAAATAAAATAACGAATCAATGAAGGCTGTATTTCTTAAGATATTATATGCATACTGCAGCTATTTGTGGTTATAATTATTAAGAGTATGATGATTATAACACACAATAAACATGCTATATCCACTTAATGCAATCCACTTAAGTCCTATATAAAGTCTTATAAACATCCAACGGCTTTATAATGTGATCATAATTTGTATATTTGTGTGCTATAAAAACAAATGGAATATTCTGTAATCAGCCATGAATGGGTTACATAACAAATTAGCTTTTTTTATAAACATATTTATTATAATGGCATGAAAAAAATCACATTACTTTGAGATTTTAGTTATTATATCAAACACTAATTATGTTACTATTATCTATAAAGTTAATACAACATAACATTTGGATCTTTAGGACAGATATTTAAGTAAGTTTACATTATTAAAAAGTTAATAATATTAAATGGATCAGAGTGCATATAAACTAACAATGCACAGTGTCATTTTTTTAAACTAACAATTAAGTCTAATATACAATGTAACAAGTGTTTTGCTCAATGCATTAAATAATGCTTAACTATTGGGACCTTACTGTAAAGTGTTACTGTTTTTGTCTGAAAGGCATTATAATGAATACGCTTATAATGCATTATCAATACAGCCTTCACAGGAAAGCATCATCAAAAAGAATCCTAGCCTAGCATCAAAAAGCCTGAATCTGAATAATTCTCGTTTCAATTTTACATTTCAAAGAAGAAATGGACCGCATTGAAAACAGAGGCCAGAGCTGCGGTGGTGTTGTGTGATCAGAACAATAGTTGATGCTGCATTAACACATTACAAACACGCACACTCCACCTCACGCTCACCAACCCCCACGTTACATACACTGCAGTCCCAGAGGAAGCAGCCGTGCCTCTAATGTGAGAATCAGCTCCTCCAGAAGCACTCCATACGCCCACACCGAGATGCTTTTCCCTCTGCATGCATCCCATTATTACTCCATCGCTGCCATCCACCAAACACCTTCTGCTTTAATCGGTAACATGAACGGCAACCAGATTTGATGCATGCTAGTGCCAGTGCAACACGATACAGTGTTCCGGAGGGTTGCTATTGTCTTCATCATACAGACATACTTTGTTCCACAAAACCAGTCATAAGTATGCTGAATAAATAAACCTTCCATTGATGTATTTGCTAGAATATGACAATATTTGGCCGAGATACAACCATTTGAAAATCCGAGGGTGCAAAAAATATCTAAATACTGAGAAAATTGCCTTTAAAATTTCAGGTTTTCAGGTTTTTAGCAATGCATATTACTAATCAAAAAGTTTTAATATATTATTTTAATAAATTATCTAAAATTTCTTCATGGAACATAATTTTTTCTTAATATCTGAATGATTTTTTGGCTCATTTTGACCCATACAATGTATTTTTGGCAGTTGCTATACATATACAGCGACTTAAGACTGGTTTTGTGGTCCTGGGTCACAATTGTTGTTGCCGGAGGGCCTCTGTGATTTTTCTACTTGTTTTTTGGAGTCTGATCTCGCATTAAATTGGCATTCTGATAATACTAGTGGCTTCCAGGTTCAAATCTCTACTCCATTTCAACAGCCCTTTATATTATTTTATACCTGTAAGCTAAACGTCTCAAAAACTCAGCGTCTGAAGTATTCAGGGAAGATTAATCACTCTCTGGCCAATTTTGATATGGAGAATCATGATTTATGGGTATTACTACAACACACAGTGCGGTTAAAATAGGTTGTTTCATTAACATACAACCTGACATTGATTTTCTAAACCAGCGATCCAATATTCACCGACGCCTCAAAACTGCAATATAATTACATTTTGATGGATATTAAGTACTAATTTTACGCAAACCAGTTACCATTTCTTTAACTCAAAAATGCAACCGAAATATAACATGGACGTTTGATTGAACTCCTGTATCTAACTGGGACGTCAAAAAAACAAAACTAATCAATCTACACAAGATCATCAATCATCTGATGGCAGCTCTTCATTGGCTTGAGCTATGACAAGTCTTTGTCTTTTATGCTCTCGCATCCATATTAGAACACAGTCAAAAAACTAAGTTACTCCACTTTTTAGAGAAATACATTTAACACATAAAAATAAATCTTTTTAATGCTTTGCATAGTCATCTGATCAATGCATAATTTACTTTTCTCTCTTTAAAAATCCTTAAAGGGATAGTTGACCCTAATAAAACGTGATGTTCTGCCAAACACAGACAAAAGATATTTTGAAGAATGTTGGTAACCAAACAATTCTAATGATTATTAATTTCCATTGCAATCTCCTAAAAATAAAGGTTCTTTGTTTTGCCATCAGTGGTTCCACGAAGAACCTTTAACCTCCATGCACTCTTAAATGTAAGGATGTCAAAGGATGTTTTTGCAGTGATAACCATCGTTCTTAGAAGAACCATGATTGGCTTTCTTTTCTAATAATATCTAAAGATGCAACCTTTCAATGCTACTTTTGTGAAGTGGAAAAAGTCTATGGATATTAAAAATTCTTCTTGGAATGCCAATAAAAGAACCTTTAACTTTTTAAAAGAATGGAATATTTTCATTCCACGAAAGGTTCTCTTTGTAGGAGCCACTGTTTTTAAAGGAAAAATTCACCCAAAAAATGAAAAGTTATAATAAGAGTGAATGAGTTTAAACAGGTGATAGCTAGGGATGGGAAATGAAAACCGGTTCTTGTTAAGAACCAGTTCCCAGTGTTTCAGTTTTCCTTAACGATTCCAGTGGGCACGAATGACGTCATCACGCGCATTGCGTAACTTACGTAGCTTACGCTCAGTCAACAGTAAGCATGGCACCTAAGCGGAACAAACGCTCAAAAGTCTGGTTGTATTTCACCAAAAAAGACGAAAATAGGGCAACTTGCAATACTTG
>JAUMHR010035273.1:0-12575 GCA_032361145.1 Enteromius fasciolatus
CCTCTGCTTGTACGACTTTGTTTAAAATAAACACACTGCATATGGATCCGACTGTCTGCCTTGCTCCTTTCGTCACATACGCCTTCTTGAGCCACCAGTGTGACAATATTTGTTTTCACAAAACTGCTCGACCCACAGCCATGTACAGAAGTAGAGTGCTTTATTTTGAGCTCAAAAACGCAACATGTCCTCCAACTAATACACCCAAAGGCTGTGAAATACGACCCATCAGAGAGTATACTATTACAATTGCGCCCCTATCGGCAACAGAACATTTGCATATCAATGTTTTGTACTATTTTATCGGCCTTGTGATTCAGGGTTGGTGCGGCTCAGTTTATAGAGAGATGCATTATAAGATGAGATGTGATCATGGGTTTGAACCCAGAGAACATGTTTTCACAAAACCCTATAAATCGTGATTTTGCACAATAATTGTAACGGGTAGGAGTGGGTTTGTGTGGTCATTCGTACAAACTAAACCTAGTAAATATGTTTTAATCACCGTGAGATCAGTGTAACGACAGACGCAATATGACACCCACTAGAGGGCGCTTACCTTTAAAATGTAAATATAGTTCGTAATAAGCTACTTGCAGGAACGACTTTTTTGTTGTTGGAGGACAGTCTGCAAAAACAATACCTGTACCTGTGTCACGCTCAGGGAAACAGACAGGAGAGGTAAAGTACTTTTTAGTGTTTTATTAGTGCACAAACAGAAATATGCCTCAGCGGATAAAACAGATGACTTCCATGCAAACATTCGTAACACAGGTGGGTCCGCTGGAATTTATAAGTGCAGGTTAAAACAGTCTTAACTGGTGAGAGAGCAGATATCCAACAGGTTAGTGAACATGTAAGTATACTCAGTCTTTTCGTGGGAAATGTACAACAAAGTCCGTGTGAATCCTTTTCCTTTCCTCAGATCACCAGAATGCCCGCAGAAGTAGGAAGCAATCTTTCGAGACAGGTGAGTACACAGGTCGAGAAGGTAGATAGGCGTTTAACCTCGAGCTCAGCCATCGAGTCTCTGGCTGAGCACACTTTTCTAGTGGAGTGCTGATTGCTTGACAGGTGTTAGAATTCAGGTGATCGTGATCTGTTGATTGGTGGTTGCGTGCTCTCAGTAGTGACTGATCCAGAGTCAGGTAAGTGAGACGGTGAGTGTGACGGTGTGACAACCTGTTTCCCTGGTAATTAATCGCTTTCATAATGATGTAACTCAGTTACTATTTGTGAGAAGTAACCAGTAACTATAACTTATTCCTTTTTTAAAGTAACATGCCCAACACTGCGTACAGGTATTTTTAACAACATAAACACAATGTAAAAACCTGTTTGTACACAACAAGTGGATTGTACCAAATGATTAATTTAAATAGCAACTAATATAAAGTGGGACCCATTCCACCAATGGTTAGTAAGTTGGCTACCAGAAATTAATAATTAAATGTTATTATGATAGTAAATACCTGTAACTTGTTATAGGTTCAATACTTTACACTTCACAGCTAAAATACATGTAATTACACATACACTGAAGTGTCTCGCTTAACATCTCATGATTTCAGTTCACATGAGTTCCTGAGAATGATGAATGATGAGATACGCTGAAATATGCTCTAAAATGCTATTAGAAATGTAGCATGCGTGGCGTTTTTAGATCTTGCACAGACTTCCTCTCATGTCACACGCTCTCACATGGCCTGCAAGACTCTCAACACAACAAGTGCGAGTATTGGGAGTTCAATTGTTTGTGTTCACTCATCAAGAGCACAGTAGCACCTCACAGTGTTCCCTCCAGTAATACAACAGAAAATATACACTTACGATAAAGAACGTCTAATGTTCTGAAAGAACCGTTTTTTGTTACTGTTTTCTAATTTACAGTAGTCTCTCAAAATAGCTCAATTATCTTTAGTGGTCTTCTACTAGCAAAGTATTTACTCAGCACAAATTTGATCACTCAGGTTCTCAGTATGCATATCATTAGCATATTATTAATTGAGTTTGTTGAACCTACGAATGCCCACGAGCAAAGATCGGCGATCGCAGAATTCCAGAGGGTTTCTGTAGCAACATTAGCCATTGAGACCTTTCTCTAACAAACCTGTTTTCTTTTATTAGTAGCTGATACTTGCTTTGTTATTCCGTTGTGAGTCTCTTTAAACATTTAGGTAATAATTTCAGCTCAAAGTACCGAGAGATGGTGTTTAATCTCTAAAATGCTTGATGTGTTAGGCATGATCATATAATTCTTCATGCTTCCTGTGTGTTTGTGTGCCAAGAGCAAGAGAGAGGAGAGGCTGCTTTTACTTCTAACCCGTTCTCTCTCAGATCTCTCACTTTCTCTCTCTCTCTGTTTCTCCACCTCCGTCCTGTGAGAATATGAAAACTCTCAGCAAATGTTCCTCCCACACACAGCATTCCAGGGGCAGTGAATATAGTCCTACACGCTGATGGAGGTCTGAACAATAGATGCATACCTGAACACGCTTCTGTTCATCCCTCCATTTCCTTAAGGAAAGTTCATTATCTTTCCATGACAAACCCACTGTGTAGAAATAAACTGAATGCTGGATTCATGCGAACCACTGAATTGAATGTATATAACGAGGTAGTGGTTTCTTGAATAGATTTGAACAAGCAGTTCTGAGAAATACAGTTGCGATCAGAAAAAATGTCTTGAGAAAGCTAAGCTTTAAGATGCTAACCATTTTTTCATGACAATATTAGTTATCGCCAAATGATTTTTTAAGTAAGACTTACACTTAATTTTCTCAGTTGTTGCTTTGAGGCAATAATTCAAAGCAGAAACACTATATGAAAACCAAAAAGTGGCACCATAGAGAGAAAGTTGATTCATGCTCATGTCTATTTCATTTCACTTGCAAATGAGTCCTAAGTTCCCAGAATCCTCAAGCTCTCAACAAATCCACCAGGCTTCTTCTCCTAAAACAACACACACACGTTTTCCATGTTTAATAGATATTCTAAATAGACTTTCTTCTGTAAAAAATGTATTCCCTATCTTCTAATCCTGGACCTACCACTTTCTGCATTTTAGATAAAAAGACCCCAAAAATTTCTTATAGTGACCTATAAAGGGAAATTTAGTCCATGTAATTTAGGGAGTACCAAACGCACACACACAAACATCTATTATTTTTTAAAAATAAGAGCAGGGATGTTATATTGACTTTTCATTGTAGAATTATTTTCTACATAGATACAGTATAGTTAATGTTTTGCAAATAACATGGTTTCGAGAGGATCGTGAATGCAGTAATAACTCGCTGTAATCACACACGACATCAGCCGGTCCTCTAATCAATCACTTCCAATCAAATCGCTTTCCCCATTCTATTAATTTGCCCAAAATCCATGTTCCCACATCTCGCTTTGAACGCATCCCCCCTTCTCCGCCTTCTCCATACTCTTCCGTTCCGGGGGCAGTCGGTGATCGAGCCGAATGCCGAACCCTCACCCTCGCTAGGGTTATCTCCCTTAGGGTTCGGAGTCCGACAGCTCGCCAAATTCGCTCTATTTTATTACTAGTAAACGTGAACTCTTGAAATAGTATTTGCTCTGCTCTGAGCCTAAATCTTAAACGAAGCTTTTGACATTTTTTTTTACCCATGTATAAAAAACATCGCAGTAATCCACAATTACAGAGTAATGTCTTTGTATTTAATTCATTAAGACGGATTAACCATCTCCTTCGGCCAAAATCTAAGTCCATAATCCATAATAATGCGTGCATCATTTCTCGCATCAAAATCCAGCCAGATAGTTGTTTTGGACTTGCTCTCCAGATTTAGTTTGTAAAATGAACATGATCCATACAAGTTAAAGCTACATTATTTGTTATACAACCATGATTTAGTTTTTTATTCATATGTTTCAATAAAATTCACTTGGTGTTAATTTTTTGTAATACTATACGCTGACTTTCCTCAATTATATTCTGCACATCTACTGTAATGTCTACAACATGAATAACGACCATCCTGATGTCCTCAGATCTGTCCTAAAATTTGAGGATGTAGATTCCCACTGTGGTTTCTTCAATGGATTTTTGGACAAAGGTTTCATCGGCAGCCTCCAGAATGCACAGACTCAGCAATTGAGATTCAACTCTGCACAGCTCTAAATTCTTTTAATGCTTCAATTCATTTAATGAAAAATATGAACTTCTCTACAGTGAGAACCAGTCAAGTCAAGAACAGTCCAAAAATGAGACATAGCTGATTACAGATTGCTCTTAGACCTCAGTTTAAGGGTAGTTTATGTTAGTCCTACAATTGTAGAGCCAAGATATCCCATTGTGCATCCATGTCGGCAAATGTATGGCATGTGGAGGATAATCACAGAATGGATTGCTTGATCTGTGCTCTAGCATTTGTAGAACCTAATTTAATGTTACAATGAGAAATGATTGCCTCAAAATGTCTATGCACTAAAAGAATAAAAAGTTAGCATAATATCCGTTCTATTTAAATCTGTATAGTTCTGAAGAACTCTTCACATGATGTAGTGGTTCTTTGTGGTAGAGTTCAGGGTTCTTTTTCCTGCCTTCCTTTCCCAAATCTCTAAAAGTAGCATCATTACTGGTTTCTGGAGCCCAGCCATCTTGGATTCTTAAAATGTCTATACAGTAAGTTTCACATAATAACTGAAATAACTGTCTTTTGAGCATGTGTTTTGTTTAATTAAGGATATGTCTCTTCTATCAGAGATCATTTATGGATTTTTCCTCACCGGTTAATCAACATGTAACAAAGAACGGTGCATTTTACTTTTACTTTTACATTAGTGGGAATTTGACATCACTTGCTAGAATGAAATTTCTATATCAATTGCAGCCGAGCAGCAAACTAAAAGCATATTCATTTTTGTAAACATGAAAAAGCATACTCATACATTTTTGCTTTTATCGCGTCTAAATGTTAGCTATTTTTCACAGAAAGTCAGCTACAGAAAGCTATGGAAATGATCATTTAGAAGCGTTAGCGTAGCGCTCATCGTTAATTTAGTTAGTGTAAACTACTGGCTTACATTAACTAAAACTACTACACCAGACACGAGCGCGAGCACTACAGTAAACGGATGCTATGTAACTAGCTGTATATTAACTCTGTAAACGCTGTGTGTGTTTGTAGTTATTCATCACTTGTGTTAGTAAGTAACGATTTTTAAAGGAAGCCTAAAAGGTTGAAATGAGTTTATTTAATGCGCTTGAGTCACGTCTGCTCTCTCTTAAGAGTTCCTCCTCAAACTATCTGGCCAACGCAAGAGGAAACGAGAGTTTAACAGAGAAAAAAACAAGTCTTCCTAAAGCCACCCACATCCCATCTGCTCATTAATTATCAGTTTTATTATTATCATTGCTGTTGTCACGATTATGAGCTGAAGTTTTCCTAATTGCCACACTGGTCAACGGCCTGTATTCCTGTTAAAGCGTACAGTACGGGGGGGGGATCCAGCCGTGTGCGTGTAATCATCCATTCACATCCCTCCTAATGACTGTCAGTTTTCCTGCCCCTCCATTTTCTGTCCAATTAATTCTTTTCTTACTTGCCGGAGAAAGAGAGACAATAGAGCCCTCCAGCACATAATAGAATAGATCATTAAAATTCAGCAGTTCTTTGCGGTGGCACCGTGTTTCCTCCCCGGACTGCTTGGCATGAATGCCAGAGCTCGCTTTGAAATTCAACCCAGCAGAGCACGGCCCCGGACGCTCCTCGGCCCTCCACTCTCAGTCGCTCAGCAGCATGCTTTTCCCATGTAGAGTTTCTGTCCTGACAAACCAGCTCTACGTATGACTACAAATGAAATGTATTTGTGTTATGTGAATATGACTTCCCTCTTTGTGTCAACACAATTCGATTCTATAATTGCGGGTACATTCGGTGTCTGACAATTCTGTTACCCCCAAACTCTGTTACTAAGGTAGAGTAACAGTGCTGACAGTAGTGTAACAGAATTGAATTTCATTTGTTTCCAAAAACTTGCTGACATTAATGCTAAGACACTAATAAAAACATGATTACCCAGTGTGAGATCAGTAATAAATTCTGTTTTCCTCTTGATATTGTGGTAACAGAGTTGTACAAAATAACTCTCGGTGTAAGATTACAATATTTTCTCAAAGAGAGCACAGATACTTTTCAGTCTTTCAGATCTTATCAATGAGAAAAAAAGTGACATCATCAACTTACACAATTCTGAGAGATAATTCCAATTTAAAGGCAAAATATGGTTTGGTAACAGAGTTGACGTGAGAACACATTTTCTAAGAAAAAATGAATTTAATATAATTTAATGTTGTAGAATTAAGTTAATATTTAGGGCTTTTATAAATAAAATGTTGCTGAAAGAAAAGCACTATAAAATATTTTGATTGCAGACTGATACACAACAGAAAAAATACACTAATCCAGACAAGAAATCAGGATTTTCAGCTATTTAAGACACTCTTTAAATAAATTATTGTATCTTTATGGACTGTCCCATCTTGTAATTCACAACAATTAGTAAATAATAATAATAATAAAAAAAATTAAAAAAAGCGACTGAAAAAATAACGACTCAATTACAGAATATTAACGCCATTATAGAATCACCAAAATGTAATTCTCTCTAAACACATTACTGAACAAAATTGCAATAATTTTTGTGTAGCTTGTTGATCATTCATATGCACTTTAGAGCCATGTTCCCAGATGAGAAGAAAACTCGTCCCCTCGAAATGAACTGCGCTAAAATAATCAAAATTCCTGTAGTGTTGTTTATCATCTAACCATTTTCCAAACCACTTGTCCTTGTGGTAAACATTGTTTATGTCTTACAAAAATTTTATTACAATTAGACATGGTAGGAAAATGACAGAAGCATTTGCCAATAAAATCACGGCAGCCCGTCTTGAAGATGACAGCTGCTTCAGGAAGACAAACTGCTGCAGCTGCTTCAAACAGAGACGCATTATTTCACAAAGTATAACATTGATTTAATAGCTTTTGGTGGCGGTGTACATATCTGCTCAGTAATTCCAGAAAAAATCTTTAATTATTGAAACGTATCCTGAAATGAAAACTAATGTTTTCTCGAAAAACAAGCACACAATTGCTTTTTCTGCAAATACAAGCACAGTAGTGACTCAGTGAAGGTTTAGACAACTGTTTTTCAAATAAATTTATTTGTCTCTACAAATATTGCCAGCAATTACTGTTAGCATTTTGTAAGAACGAACCAGTTAACAAAAGAGAAGACTCACAGCCAAGTCGTTTTAAATTATACACAAGAATAAAACAATGTAGCATAAACACTGTTTTGCGTTTCACAGCCTAAAAGGTAGCCTAATTACAATGTTCAACGGATTACTGTATAATTAGAGGAACCGATTTAATTCAGTGCCGACAAACTTGATATCAACGACTGATGGTGTTAAAAATGCCATTATTAGAGCTTGCTGCAAACGAAGAGCCTTTGACGTGTTAAAGTGCTCATTATAGAAATGCATACGTAAAATAACATTAAAAAAACAACTGCTAACAATTAACGTCTTTAGTTAGTTGGTGACACGAAACGTGATCCCTCCCCCATCCCACCCCCTCCACAGGAATGCTTTCAAAATTAATGTCCAAAAAGATACGGCTGTTTATCTAAACCATTTCAGCCCTCCACCCTTTCAGCTTGTGTAAGTACTGTAAAACAGAAACTAACGATACAAAATGACAACACAACATAAATATATATGAAACAATGAATTAAAAATGAGCACGTTTAAGGTTAAAAAAGAAAGAGGGGTAACCGGAGAGATTGATTGGTCCCGATCCTGGAGCGTCCAACAGTCCTCACAGAGGATTTCTGCTGGCTCTAAAAATTCATCGCGTTTAGCACCAACCGCAATGTTCTGATGTGTCGAAAAATCAGCAGGCACTCGTCGCTCAGTTAGCTGGCGCAAGCCACTTCAGCTAGCGCTGTCCTTCATTGGTGAATGTGATTTCACAGACTTGGATCAACGCCCTTGTTGATCCTGGAACAACATTCCCAACAACCAATCAGAATTCAGGGATACGTTTATAGCAAATGTCTTGTTATTCAACATTTCTTTCTGGTTTAGGGCTAAAGTTATAAGATTGTTGATCCAGATTCAACAAAAGATGTTGATTCGTGAACAGGGTTGGGTATCGTTTAAATTTGATCAATTCCGATTCATATTCTAATCGATTCCCAGTTTTGTTAAAAAACTTTTTCAGACATTTACATATCAAGCATATTCTTATTACAAAACATTCAATTGCTGCCGAATACCATCAGACTCGATTAAAAGCTGCGCGATTCTGGATAAATTGAGAAAAAACTTTTTTTTTTTAAATGGAGGTCATAGTTCTCTCACAATTCTGGGAAAAAAACCCATTAAATCCTCATTTTAATTAAATAGGAATTAATTAATGGAATGATTCATGGCTCACTAAAGATATTCGTCAGAGTTTTTGAACAAATCTCTTGAATCAATGACTCAAAGACAAATTTTCGCTAACTAAGAAAAAAATGTGAACGCAGGAATTGATAAGTAGCATTAAAATGTAAATTTTTGTAACATTTTTGACTCTTGACCTTGAAGTTGCAGTTCGTACCTTTTTCGTGTTCATTTTTTTCCAAACCATGTTTTTGGCTTTTGCTGAATCACTAAGGTACACCTATAATTACTGTTTATATTGGGACTATTTAGACTAGTTCATGTAGGTACCGCTGAAGAGTAGCCCAGTACCTGTGTATTCAGACATGAACAAAAAGAAGTAGTTCTGGCTAAAATGTTCTTCCGCAAGATGCACGCAGTTCTGTTTATTAACCACAATAGTGCCAAAACTTATGAACTGTAGCTTTAAGTATCCAATTCTGGAATTTATTTTCGATTCCCAACCCCATCCAGCAACATGTCTTACTTGGCGAAATCACGGTGAGCGTCCTTCATTATAGTACGGGACGCGCCCAGCCTCACGGCCGGGATAACGTGGTGTAAACGGGCTGATCCCAGCTTGCAGAGGGACTGTGGGAGGGTTGGATGGTCAGACCGTTGAGAATGTTGCTACCGTATGGCCTCCGCGAGGAATGGAAGTAGGGGTACTGGTAGAGGCTGGACGGGTAGCCGGGGTACGGACTGTAGTAGCCAGAGCTCTGGAGGTCTGTATAGTCACACTGAGAGCTGGTGAAGGAGGCGGAGGCGGCCGAGGACCCGTGAGCGCTGTAAACGCCATACTCGGGTGAGTGCTCGCTGTAGTGGCTCGGGCTAAGCTGCTCCGTTTTAATGTGCGCTCTGTGCTGGCTGGCTTCGCTGGTGCCTGCCGGCGAGGACGCCACCGCCCCCTTACGGCTCCAGGAGGCCCCGCTGCTGTAGGGCGAGGCATAGGAGCCGGCGCTCGGCCCGTCTGGAGCGGCTCCGGCGTGGCCACTCGGGGGAAGGTACTGGTCGAACTCGTGCACGTCGAAGGCCTCCATGTTGCTGATGACGTCCGTGCTGAGCTCCGAGATGTCCACGTTGCTGAAGTCGATGTTCTGTCGCGTGCTGTCCAGCAGGCGTCGCCCTTCGTGCTTGGGGTCTGGCTTTCCTCCGTGATGGAGGTCCGTTTTGGGCGTCGTAGGGGGTGTCGGGGGTCCGTGAGGCTGGCCTGAGGATGATAGTAAAGCGTTAAATGATGCTGGAGTCACACATAGTCTTTCGTTTTCTGACCATCGATCAAGATTAACCACTATATTTATCAAATTTTACTGTTACATTTTTTGCCTTTCTAGTTTTATTTGATAAGAAAGAAAACTGATTAATCTGTAGAGGAGATATATGCTCAAAACACAGAATATGTGGACCACAAATTTTTGGATTTATATATAATTTGAAGGCTGAATAAATAAGCTTTCCATTAATGTATGGTTTAGAATATGACAATATTTGGCTGAGATACAAATATCTAAAACAGCAAAAAAAAAAAAAAAAAAAAAAAGAAATATTGAGAAAATCGCCTTAGAAAGTGCTCACATACGACTGAATTACACAAAAATGTTACAATATAATACTTAATAAATAATAAAATACAATATTTTAGATAAAAAAATAGAATAAGAATAAATATTGATGAATATTATGCATAAATGCATCCCAAATTAAAACCGTGCAAAATGTTAATTACATTTTGAAAATAATAAACAGCTGACTTAACAAATGAATACAATTACAGAAAAACTACGGAAAATTTGGTAACACTTTATTTTAAAGTATCCTTGTTAATTAATATTACAATAACAACAAATCATGCATAATTACATGCAAGCAACCATAAGCCTAACTCTGGTCATATAGCATGTACATGTAGTTAACATGTACGTGCATAACATAGCATAATAATATTTGCATGCATCCCATATGGCCTGTGTCTCGCACCTGTATGGTCGGTGATGTGATCCGATGGACCCCCCAGGCGGCCCATCCCAGGTTCAGCTTTATACATGTGTTGGGTGAGATCCACGGCGGCGTCAGACTCGCTCTGACCGGGCTTCACACTCTTTCGTCGCCTCGGCTGGTATTTGTAATCCGGGTGATCTTTCTTGTGCTGAACTCGCAGTCTTTCGGCTTCCTCCACAAACGGTCTCTTTTCACTCTCCGACAGCAGCCTGTTGAGTGAGCATCGGTCAGATGCATTCAGTCTGAAGGTATATTTTTGGGGGCTTTTCTACTTTCATTCGATATTAAAATTTTGAAAACAGACAAAAATACTACAGGAGAGATTATCAGAGTGCAGCCCCAGCATGCTTTCAGTATCTGCACACTAAATATCAGTGAATTTTAGACGTTAACACCAAAAGATACTGAACATTTAACAGAAAGTATAAATAAAGAATTGGAAATGTTCAATTAAATGATGTACGTATGTACAAAGAATATGTGATTTTCATTTCCATCAAAGGAAAATAATGGATCATAAACAACGGAGCCTGAGAAAAATGCTCACTTTAGAAGATGGCACTTAATATTGCTTCCTAAGTTTACAGAGAATAAATGCATTCAAACATGTCAATATTTTATTGTAGAATTTCTAATTAATAATAGATTTTGTTATAGAACTCAGGATATTTGGTAGCATTTTATTCCCTGGTGTCCTTGTTTACATGTAATATTATAATAACCACAGCAAATTATGCATAATTACATACAAGCAGCCCTAAACCAAAACCTACAGTAAGTGCATGTCGTAAATTAATATTACTCAATACTTAAACGTGTAATTACACTTTAACAAACATAAAAACTATAATTAATGTTTATTTATTACTTATCAGATTTAAGTCTAAAAAGAAAAATGCAATGTCATGAACAGTAATACTGTCGGTTATGTGTTTTGGTCTCTCACCTCCAGAGTTTCCCGAGGGTCTTGCTGAGCTCGGCGTTGTGCAGGTGCGGGTACTGGTCCGCCAGCTTCCTGCGCGCGGCTTGAGCCCAAACCATGAAGGCGTTCATGGGTCTCTTGACGTGCGGCTTGTTCTTGATCGCGCCGCTGCCCCGCGCCGGCATGGGCACCAGGGACCAGTCGTAGCCCTTCAGCACCTGGGACACCGCGTCCCTGATGCACGCCGGGAAGCGCTCGTCCTCGCGCTCCAGCTTCGTGATCATGAGCGCCGCGTGGCTGCCTGGTCCGGCGGGGGATGCCGGCGCGTCCGAGTCGGACTCCTCCGGGGACATGGAGCTGGACGAGCCGGCGGGGCTGCAGGGCGGCTCCGCGCCGGACTTCTCCTGCTCCTCCGTCATGATGCGCGCTTCGGCCGCTTCCGTGTGGCTCAGTTTCAGACGCTGCTGCAGTCCATCCACGAGCACAGAGGCGCACTGACCGAGCTCCTGACGCTCGGCCAGACTTTGAGGCGCTTCACGCGCGGAGGGAGAGCGGCTCCTCCCGCGGACTCTCGTTGGTGGACTCTTCAGAAGTGAGCGCCTCCGATTGGTTCAGCACTCTTCACAAAACAAGCTCAGGGAACTTTTTCAGGGTGAAGTCAGGTAAACTGGGCCACTTTAAACTTGGCATTTGGACACAGCTCTTTGCTTTTTTTTCGTGTGTGTTTAATCATTATTAAACAGACATATTTACCAAATTTCACAAACCCAGGCTATGAATATAATTAATAAAACTATAGCTAGTAAAAAAACGAATGACTAGTAAAGTAACACATTCCCTTTTAATTTCGAAGGAATTAAATAATATTTTAAGTAAATTACGCCTGTCATTTTTATTATTTTGGTTGTTTCTTGACTGACAGCTCTCATGTTGAGAGACAGAGTAAGTGCAGAGCTGTTGTGTCTGAACATGATCTTACTGTAATTCTAGACTCAATATTAAGATCTATTTATTCTTTATAAAATATGTCATGTAAACAGTACTTTGGCAAAATATATGGACGTTGACACGTAATTTGTAGTTTGTTTATTTATTTATTTTACCTTGATTCTTCCAGGGGGGTATTCCAGAAAGCTTGGTTAACTTACCATTTGGTAAAACATAACCTCTGGGTTGATTAACCTCAAACCC